>CAMPET010000017.1:50930-73401 GCA_946803715.1 Beroe ovata | reverse complement strand
GTGTGTGTGTGTGTGTGTGTGTGTGTGTGTGCGTGAGTATGGTGAGCACTCTCCTAAGGTTATTCACAAGGAGGGCACTGTCACGTCATTGATTGTACTCGAACAGTTTAATCGTTATAACTGGTCATGATTCCACTTATACATTGCAATGGTTGCACGGTGCACCTGCATTGGTAGCATATTGGACCTATAGGGTATTCCATTCTCGAAAACCCAACTTTTAAATCTTGTTATAATCAATAGATGTTACTATCCTGTTAAAAGTTCAAACCAGCATCATCTGTAGTAGGAACCATAAGATGCACATTGTTCTATTCGAATTTGTCTACTATAATGATTGTCTTTGTGGTAACAAAAGAACACTCGCGATGATTAAGTGATTATTAAGAAATTTTCACTTCTCCACATAGATAATTTGTGTGTTATCTATAATTATCCGTTACACAACCTCGCTAATACGAATGTTACCGTGTGTTATTCAAAGTAGCGATTGATTCAAAGTAGCGACTGATCGATCGTTGATTGACTCATTGTCGAAGGATTATGCCCCTTATCGAGCTTGATAAGACAGTTTTGTTGACGAGCAAGGGAATGTATTGTAATGAGGAGATTCTCGTCCAGTGCATGATTTATAGAGTGTGGCAAATTGCAACTGAGAGTGGCGTGATGTTGAGGAACATACGGGCGCGTTCCAGCCCGTATTTCAGGAACGCGCGGAGACAAAAGAGTTCAAGTTAGCGCGCATACTTGCCGCGCGCCGCGCACACGCTCGTTTCTTTTACCCGCGCTTCAGTTTAACCATTTGACTGTCAAGACAATGCGCAAAATATTCATTGAAAATTTCAGGATATTCGCTAAGGAGTGCCTCAACCGAGGGCTAGCAACTGTGATTGTTGCTTTTCCGGCGACGAGTATGTTAGGTGCTAGAGCTAGATTCTGTTTGTCCGCTTCACACACTAGAGATCATCTAGACAGAGTGAGTAGTGTTTATAGTCAATGTTTCAAATTCCAAATTCGTTGTATTTGTTCATTGCGATTTATAGCGCACCAACCTGTATGCAAAATGTCTGAATTGCCTAATCATGATTTGAGAAATGAAGTAAGAGAGACAGATAATTATTTATTTCTTTCAGACTCTACAGATTCTTGAAGAACTGGATCCTATCATTGGAATGAAAATGTCAGCCAATCGACCAAGGTCGGCATTCATGGACTTTTGGAAACACTTCCTTAGTCGCAGTTCAATTGATACGAGAGCAGTTGAAGACTAACTTATTCTGAAAATAATTACGTTCTTTCTGATCAATGTAGTTAGACGAATTATCCAAGTGCTATGATAACTGATAATTGATTCCGATGTGACCCCCATGACATAATGAATATATAGTGCTTGATTCTATTTCGCAGATGATTTGTAGCGCTCTGTCAGTTGCGAATTTTCGTACAGTAATTCATTGATTTAGTGGCAGATTACGTAGGCATTGAAAGTATCACGAAAGTATGTTAAGCTGGCCACGTTATTTTCTCCTGAAGTACAATCATCAGCCGGAATTTGATAAACGTAATGTACAATTCGAATACACATACTGAATCAAACACAATCGTAACAAACCAACACCATTATAATATGCTCCACTAAGTTACAGTCATCAATATGCTCATAAAAATCTAAGCATGATATCGAAAATATGATGAATGACCATAGTCAAACTGTACTATAAAGCAGCATGCATTATGGTCGAAGTCAAACTTATCTGCTGATTTTACTTATTAACAGTCCTACAAATATTCTGTAACTGCTCTAATTCATCACAATGATGTCGAAGGCAGAGGGTAAGTCTTGTTTTTGGCAGGGTATTTCATCAAAACCTGACACAAGTTTTTCTGTTGTGTTCCACTCACAATCTCAGTTGTACTAGTTGATAATTCCACTTCGAATGTTTTGCTACTCCCGTTCTAATGTTGTTAGTATATTAGAATTCATAATAGACAATGAATAATGAGAATGAATGAGAATGTTATGATTGAGATATTTTTTGATATGGAATGTGAATTATGAGATGACCAACCTACCCGATATTTCCAGTATGAGTGTTCTTGTCTCTCTAGCTTGGGTCTACAGTAATAGTCCCACGTAGTCCAGCCATGGTAGATAAGATAGACGTGTAGCCGAGCTAGATTGGTTATCAGGATAAACGCAACTAGCGATAGGATCAGGAATATCACTAGAAGTGATATCACTGCCCCACTAGTCACCTTGTAACCGAATACCGAGGGTGATGTGTACCCTGAAATTGAATGCGGTTAAAATACACGTACGGTTCATGGATAGTCTGAGCTATGACACACACGCGCGCACGCATGTGCCACACGCGCGCAGCAAAGAATTTACGCGCGCGTCACCGCGCGTGTATCTAATGTTACACTTCAGAGGAGCAATGAAATTTCGAGTCGATCAATTTGCATCGCGCGCTACATATAATACATCAGGCACAAGTATTTCCTTGACTGAGAGACACTCCAATTCCATTCCCGACTCCTAATTGAGGCAATCGGTGCATTGCCGATGCCCGTTGGCAATTTAGTTATCCTCTGATTCACGGACACTCCCTTAGCCATCCGTAGCCGGTTAACAACATCGCTAATTTCCACGGCATAGTTGCTTTTGTGATATTATTTTGTTGCCATGGCAACAAGAAAAATACGGTTCAAGATATCCTGCCATTATCGCAACACCTCATTTTAAATGAACACAATTAACACCTAATTAACATCTAATTACCAAGACTGAGGAGAAATTGTTTCTCCTTGAAGCAGAGGTTGTAGAGAATAAAGAGGATGTTTGATATCACAATGACACTGTATATCACCGATGACAACAGCAACACAATGTAGTACCTGAGAAGACGAGAATATGAGGTCATCGCAGATTATAATTGAGTAATTTACTCGATAATTAGCTCACGTGGGTTTTTTGAAATTTGATACCATCGAGCAAGTACATTCACAGAGTGTGCAGCTGTTCGATCACACTTTATTCCACAACAACTAATGCTCTATGGTTCTGTTATGGTACATGGCTTAGAGTGGTATACATAGGGTATAATACTGTACAGCTGACATCACTACTATTCACAACTGGGATCATACTTAGCACCTATTAGCACAATAAGAGTAAGAAATTAGCACCTGCATCATGCACACGATCACACTTAGCACCTGCATGTGCAAAATTAGCACCTGCAGCAGGCGACACCCACTCAGTATTTTGCATAATCAATTTAAATACCTTGCAGGAATTTTGAAAGCGCATTTAGTTTGTGGATATAAATACATGCGGAAAACTGAGAGTTTCAATCATTCCTTAAACGCCCAAGAGAGACCCACTGTCGCTGACAAATTCCTGGTTAGAATGTTTGGAAAACCTTGTCATCCCAAGACAACCCGATGGCTATCCAAAAACACAAAATACGTCGAACTTTTTCATGTGCAGACTCTAATGCACGCGCAGTGCGCATGGCACCTGCACGTGCAGATTATTATACATGCGCAATGTGCACATGTACGCTGTTTAAGCTATCATACTCACGGATAGTTAAGTTTCCCCACACAGTTGTTGATGTAGTCGCAATGATGATCGAAACGTAGCACACACTTGTTACACTGAGAACAGTGTCTCGACGATTGGTCCCTGGCAAGGAAGATTATCATTAGAAAAAAGTCAAAATATGTAACTGATTTTCAGAGAATACTGGGAAATTCCACGATTCTTGGGTTTGAATGAGGGTTGAATGAGTGACAATGGGTTAGATAGCATTTGTCCAAGTAGGATCTATAACACGAGGTAACACGTCCTGGCGACAGTGTCAAAACGAGGGTAAACCAAATCAATGTTTATCAAATGTATGTTCCTTTGTCGATTGAGGAACGGTACACAATAAATACATGCCAAATCCTGGTCCAGTGGACCAGGACTTGGCAGGTCCACCAGCTGTTATATGTAGCTGGCAGGTGACAGCTGATAGGTGACTTGTGCGCTAATGCCTAGTTGTGTGTACCATTAATAATGTGTGTTGTGAGTGTGTAGGGTGTCCTGCAGCATAGTTCGAATAACTACCATGGTATCCATGATGAAAATGTATTATCTCCTCCCTTGACCTATTTTCACGATCAAACTCACAGAATAGGTATGGTGTTACACAATGAATAATTAATAGATCACATGTAATGAGAATAACAAAGCTGGTGATCCTAGTTTGTTACTTACACCACGCACACACAGTAACTTGTACACAGTACACTTGTACACAGTAATATACACTACACACTGCAAATACTGATCTATGAGGCATGCCATGAACCATAATATATACCACGAAAAATGAAGGATGTTTCAAAATTTTGCAGTAAGTTTTGAATGGGTATGAAGAATAGTTTTACCGCTTTAGAATTATCTTTGAATAGATATATAGCAGTGATTTTCACCAGAAATCATACCGCAACACTTCGAATCCCTAATATGTCCCAGAAATGACAAGCTAATTACCCGCACATAACGGGGGTCTCGTCAAAAATTAATATATTTTGATCATGTGATTCTACCACGTCAATAATCTTGACTATTTCGTGATCGAAATATAGAGACCCAAAATACTGGGGCTGTGAAGTATACTGACGACAATCCAAGGAACCGTGACGTCCGAGAATGGGAAAATTGTAATTTGTAGAATTCACACGGATGAATCAATTTCCTGATTGGATCCGCGACTTCAGCAAATACTACCGTCTACCACCTCGTAGAATCATAGATTTGTGGTTTAATAATAATGTAACAACATAACAGTGTTAATTCAACACTTACACTGTCGTTGTGCATATCTGACAGAAGTTATCAGCTGTAATGACGTGACCCTGCTTCTCTCTATCGAAATCTGGCTTCTCCAGACCTGTTGTGAATTGGGGATATGAAGAGTGTGCCGCAATGCGCGCGTCTCAGAGAAAACATACGTTCAGTTGACGGGGCTGTAAACTGTAAACGAAGTCCAGATGCTTGCTATCAAATGGAATGTTCGCTGGTTGAATTGAGTTCAATTACGAAGGTCTAAATATGCAATTTCAATAAAATTATAGGGGAATGAAGTTACATACCGTATGTGGATTTGTGGTCTCCAACAATGTTTGGATCTGATGGATCGCTCAGAGTACAGACTATCTTGGATACAACAGTGAAGCAGCACGTCACACTAGATATCTTTCAACAGGAGTTAAGTCGGATAACATGGTACAGTATGTGTCTAAAAATGTACTAAATTTCCAATCAAACTATAGCTAGTGTTGAATATGGACTAACTATGGGCATGACAGAGTGGTTATGTGCCTATCAGCTAATGGATATCCTTGCTGTACCGCATGTTCAACAAGTAATCGAAACTGTGGGGTTCTGTACAGACCACTCTGTCACAGAAGTTGATAGCCTAATCACACTTATCATTAACAACACTGCACTACCGTTCCTTCCAAATCCAATGTTTTCCCCACTATACGTTCAATCATAGGGACTGTGTTCAAACAACTTATGTCAGTTGAACGATCTTCCAGTTTAGCCTCCAACCACTCACGTTAGTTTGAGGTAAGAGAACTCAGATGGTGGTCCACTAATGAGACCATCAGAGAGTGGGGGTCAGGAGGGGGGGGGATATGCTGACTATTGACTGTGCTAACTATCCTAGCCCTTATCTAGACGTCAGCAACGTCGGTTTTCAGCTGCTGACAGCTCAAAATCACGTCAATGTTTGGTTGTCCACTGCGCTTCCCAAACAATTTAATTCTGGGTGACACACAATTACTGACGTTTGGAAATTCTGAGTGACACACAACAACTGACGTTTGGAAATTCTGAGTGACACACAACAGCTGACGTTTGGAAATTCTGGCTGTTCTTAGGCATTGGAAGAAGGAGGTATAGAAGCAACTTGTAAAGTTCTGTGTCTTTTTGTGTTTGTCGAGCAATGAGCGCGCGTGTGTGTGTGTTCTATGTGTGCACTGTGTTTGTGTGTGTGTAATGTGTATGTGTGTATGTGTGTGTGTGTGTGTGCGTGTGTNTGTGTGTGCGTGTGTGTGTGCGTGTGTGTGTGCGCGCGTGTGTACTGTGTGTGTATATGTATGCATGTACGTGTGTGTGTAATGTGTGTGTACCTATGTACTGTGTAAATGTAACACTCAATATCAACGTACGACTTGCTACTTAACAATAACGATGTCAGTGAGCTTGCTAACAAATCACTGCTCTTTGTGATACATTATATAGTCGGCATGCTAGCATCTTCAAATTGGCAATATAACAATGCATACGATAATGCAGTGATCATCATTACTGTTCATTTATAGTAATTTAACATGATGACTCTCAGAATAGTCTCGTAGTTAAACTTATAATCTACCATTAGGTAGGTACCTTACTCATGTGATGACTTAGTCATCAGATGACTTACAATTCGCCCAATGCCCATATGACTCAGGATATAGATGCAACTTGGAATAGATATAGCTATCATTACATACCTATCAAAATATCCGACACAAAGCCCATTTGAGGCGTGATCAGCCCCATATTCAATCATTCACCCACCAAGAACATATTTTCACATTCAATTTTACATTTCTCCTGCAATCGAAAATAGGTATCAGAGGTATGATAATCTGTGCAATGTTAGTTCATTTCCTAACCAAGCTCAATCGTACGTGACGTGATACGTGTGTGTGTTACAAAGATTAGAATTCGTAAGGAGTGAAGTCTATCACATAAGGATGAAAGATGTCATTACTTCATGTACATTATGCAATCAGCATCTGAATTCTGAACTGTTTTTCGCATAACTCATAGCTCATTCAAAGGATACTGTCACCATGACGTAGAACACAGCTCCATAGGTGTACTGTGCTACCAGTGCAAAGTGAATTAGAGTGAACACCAACAATACACCTGATGCTAAGACCTGCAGAGTTCAGAGAGAGTGGTTAGAGAACTGTGGAATATGAGTTAGAATGAGAAAGTTGGCAGGTTGTCAAGGTCACCGAACTAAAGATAGTTAATTGGGTGATCACAACCCGTACAACGCTCTCTCTGTAATCTGTATGTATCACGGGGAGGTCATGGCCACCTGAAGGATGTTTGTAGGCCATGTCAGTCCATTCTTCCTATCTGGTCTCACTGTCGGGCATCGCATACCAATCTTCACACGCTGAACTTCATCCTATGCTGGGAAAAGAGGTCAGATCAATAGATTGGTAACCATAATACAGCAGCCAGTAGCCACTGTCTCTGATGTTTCGACCTCCCTCGGGAGATGTGGGACTTGTTTCCCATCCCGGCCACGCGCAGCTAGGGAAGAGCTCACACTGTGCCCTAGTGTGGCTGTATGGACCCTGTGGGTCCATCCCCCTATTAGTAGTATATGTTTCGACGGCACAATAATGGAGTGAAACTGACACAGGGCTTAAATCATCGCCTGCGTTTCTCGACGCCTCATGTTAGCTCCCATTTCATTCCGTAACTTTATTTTTCCAAAACTCATTGATAGTGTCTATGCCATGGCGCCAGTTAGTCTGATCTCTATCCAACACATGCATCAAATAACATGCACACTTGTAGAGTGTGTGTGTTTGTATTCCGTAACTCCAGTACCTACCTATAGGCATTGTACTAAGCTGTTGCCTGCTTCTTTGTGTGTACCTATGTATGTGTGCATGTCGGTGTGTGGTTACCTACCTTCAGTGCATAGTGTAAGGAGAAACTGAACTTTCCTTAAAGAGGTCAAACCGATAATTAATTGACCAACCTGAATCATGATAGACAACAGGGTTTCAATATCATGACTATACCAAATATAATATTCAACATGATATACTGACAGCATGCATACCTAAGCGCATGGAAATATCTCGTGCATCATGGTTGTGCATATCATGACTAATTTAGCATAAAATACATCTGGTAAGGTGCAATACCTAACACACATGACCATGAGCAGCCAATAGAAGAAGGGAGTCACACCTTCGCTGGTCAACAGCACCTTTGTATAAACTGATATTATTCTCATGAGATGAAAAGAATGCAGCACTCACAGCACATTCTCAGTGGGGAACTTGAAAGTGGAAAGTTTGGTCGGCGGTTTGGCTTACAGCTGAGGGTCTTCATAGCAACATGAAGTCATTGGATGTTGCTACAGCAACACAAACAAGTCGGGATACAGCTGGACAACACTAATGTTAGTGCTCATGTCAGTGTCACAATGCTAGTATAATATGCAATGTTGGGAAATACGTATCCTTTTGTATTAAAACACAGGTTTTCGAGGCATCACCAAGTACATGTCCATTGTTCAGTGTCCACAAAATAAGGTAGCTGCCTTCGAATAATGAAAAATATAGACAATATGCAATTATCAGACAGTGCACACACACACACTCACACACACACTCACACACACACACACACACACACCAAGTGAGTAAATTTCATCTATTCTCGCATAGGTACTACCTCATAAGTACTGCCCTTATTGCAGCTGTTTACACAGGGGATCTCATCGCCTTTAATTCTCATTGCTGATAATTGAACTAGAATGACACAGGTGTTCATGATACTTTGTTCGATACAGGTATACCTCCATTCAAAATACCCATCTGAAATGGCCCTGTTGAATGGTAAAGTTGCAGGTCAGTGCCATGACGTTTTCGATACACCAGAGTTAAAAGCTCCAGGCGTTAGCTAACTTTCAATAACAAGTTTAATGGACACAGGTTCTTGGACAGTAAGGAAGAAGCAAATTCGGTTGTATTTACAGGGTTCTCAATAAGTATATCTTGAACAATTCAACACATTATGTTCATCAAAACCTTATCTTTGAAAAATAACTTATTCTTATCCAGTAATGATCATAAAACGTTAACAAGATAAAGAAGTATTATCTGAAGTAAAAGCGTGAAAACTTAAAACACTGAAAATTGATATAAGACCTATGAAAAATAATATTATAGGTATATTATAGTCAAAAACAATTGAAATTGTTTGNTCTTGGACAGTAAGGAAGAAGCAAATTCGGTTGTATTTACAGGTATCTCAATAAGTATATCTTAAACAATTTAACACATTATGTTCATCAAAACCATATCTTTGAAAAATAACTTATTCTTATCCAGTAATGATCATAAATATTAACAAGAAGTATTATCTGAAGTAAAAGCGTGAAAACTTAAAACACTGAAAATTGATATAAGACCCATAAAAAATAATATTATAGGTATACAAATGATCGATTACATAGAGAAATTTTGTTTATAGATGAGAAATCGTCGTGCAGCTACATCGACGATGTGGCAAACTTTGAAATGCCATACTTTCTAGGCTAGGAGCTTTCAATATTGCCAGTTTATACCCTCGTGACAGGTAATTAGTATCGGTGAACGGCAATACCAAGTAGAGCTATATAACGTCCCAATGACAGACGTGATCTGGCAATATATGGTGCAGGGTAGCAGTATATTATAATGGAGTATTTGGAGTATAATAGAGTATTTGATCAATACCCAGCAGAATTTGATCCTCGACACCAACTGTGTAACTATTGAGTCATAACAGTTCTATAGGGAGCTCAGCTTTGGGACAAATCAAGTCACTGAGTCAATCATATTAGGTCAAGTCGAGAGATTCCGAACAATGCACTGTTCTCATCAAGCTTTCAAGAATGGTGGATGAGATTCATTCTCAAATCAGGTTACAAAGTTCCAATAAATACGATGAGGGTTAGTTCTCTCTGCCTATCGAACACATGGAGGGTCCGGGGTCAACACTGAACAGTAACACGTATTTTCTTTCGTAAGCACTATTTATAATGAGTGCCGGCTTTTCTAACAGCTTAACTGTCTAACCCTGAAGGGTTCTGCCTTTCCAGGGCACTTTTTAAGAATTCGTTTGTTTTCCTCAGTTCATCAATCTTCTTTTCGGTTGCAACCATCCATGCCTGATATTTTTCACCCCAACTTTTCTGAATCTGTATTTTCAGCTTTTCCTCAAGCTCACACCATGCTGCCTCTTTTTCAGACAATTCCGTAAGAGAGTCCCTTACTCTGGCTTCTAATTTCGATATCTGGGATGCCTGTAACCTTGTCTCGTCAGTAAGTTCTTTATTCTCTTGCTGTAGTTTCTCGATTGTTTGCTTGTCATGGTCGTTGTTAGACGAACTATCGGATAGAAAACCTTCTCTGAACTTCTTTAACTGTGCCATTTTGCTGTCCAAGTCTCTGTTGTAATCACCGGAGAGTTTTGCGATTTCTGCCATGTGGGCATCACGTAAAGCTTTCATATCACTCAACATTTCTGACTGTGCAGTGGCTAGTTCAGATTGGTGGGCTTCCTTGATTTCACTAAGCTCCTTTTCTAGGTCTTTGACTCTAGATTTATATTTCTTCAAATCCTCTTCCAATTTTGGATCTGCGGAGTCGTACGTCATTGTTAAAAGTGAAGTTACTGTGTTAGATACCTATCGTTTAAAAATGTTGAAATGTAATACTAGAAGTGGGCAGTGGCACTCACCACTTTGAAAAACCACATTAGTCTCGGGGGAGGGGCTTTCATCAGAAGAATGGTTGCTTGTCTTCCGGCCTAAATTTGGCCCCTTGGGAATTGTGCGTCCCTCTTTCTTGATGATAGTTTGTAGTTTAGCTTTTCGTAATTCTTCAAGCCTAATTTAATGATACGCATGATTGTGACTAGTGCCTTCAAAATATTCATGCTTGTCTACGAAGAGAATCAATGCTGTACCTGTTTTTGAGAAGAGTGTTCTCCTTTTCCAGTTCCTTGATTCTTTGTTGTGGGGCTTGCACCTCACTTGTCTTAGGAATAACCTTCTTTGATGACATCTTTATAAGTCAACGGTCACGACATTCTGATGATACAATTATTATTCAGATACTGAAAGAATCATAAATTTTAAACCTTTACTGACGGTATTACTTGTAAGCCCTTATAAGGAAAATTGACTGTGGTTTCATCAGACCTTGTTTATCGATATTAGAAGATAAATGCTCAAGCAGCGAAACCAACATACAAGAGGATATAAGAAAATGGAAATACATCATGGTATAAATCTTAAATAACAAATATCTCTGTTTAACTGTGAAATAAGTTCTATAAGGCAAGTAAGCTACATGTTCAAGTATTTACATCTATATTAACAAGACTCTTTTATATACGTGTACAAAAACGCAATTACAAATTTATCATGAAACAATGGTCACTGGGAGATATTCCTCTCCAGGGCCACCCTCCATTTATCATCACATCAGCTTTTAGCATCAAAGATTTCGGATAAATATGATTCAAAACGCTGTATAAGTATAAAAACGTTGAAATAAAAGAAAAAAATCTTAATTGTGATATAATGAAAAATTTACAAAAACAAAAAATAAATTAATTAAAATTTGAAATGTTTGAAGGATTATTAAGTTGGCAAGAAAACATTAGCTCTGTAGTGACCACTACTTGGCTTACATTTTGAAATGACGCTTCTGAGATACTTTAGCAGATTATTTATTCTCAAATGATGTGAACTGTTGATCGAATGACCTGGGTAATGTTCGCATACTAACTTCATGATATCGTAAGCAGATCCGAAATAATTTATCTTAATCAGAGCAACAACATAGTTGTAAACATCCTCAAAAACATGTGCATCAGTTAAATTTTGGAATGCAATCGCGTTCCCCAAGAGAACTTTATATAAATCGATTGCTTCACAGTACTTACCTAATTTCATATAAACAACAGCTAACAGTCGGCAACACTTCTTTTTACAGACACCAGACTGATTTTTGAATGCATTCATAGCGTATTCTAAAAGAGATAAAGCACAAATATATTTCTGGTTGGAAATATGATAAGAGGCATATGATGTCAATACCATACAAATCACTTCAGAGGAGTTACTTTTGCCCAATTTTGACATCAATCCTTGCAATACAGAATCAATCATAACAGATCTATTCATGACGCTCAATAGTGAACAGTAACCAAAGATATTTTCAATTTCCATCAGTTCAGTGTGATAGTGAAAGACATTGGCAGCGTTATCTAAGCACTTTCTGGACCTGGGACTTTGTTCGATTCCCTTCAGAATGCCTGCATGAAGCAGTAGTATCTTTATCGCCTCATCGAGCAATTTATTCTGGATGGCGAAACAGCATGAATCATACAGCATCATCTCAGTATTACTTAATCTAAATCTTTCAGTGATCAACTTTGCATGCAAAGCAAGACTGGAGAAACAAGGTTCAAATCCGAAATAGAACTCAAGATCGTGAGCCAGTTTCAGAAAATAACGGCTCAGGTAATAGTACTTTTCTGAGTAGAACAACTGAGCTAGAATTCTGAATATCAAAACTTGCTCATGACTCGAATAATTAGTACGATAGAATGAATGAAGATCGTCCATGAGGCTTTTTCCATCAAGCCTGGAATATCTGTTCATCTCATGGATCAATCTAAAAGAATATTTCTGATTGTAAACATGATATGCAAGAGCTTCAGGATTTTTCGCAACTGCATTCTTAGTGTCTAAATTGGGGTAGAATTGAAATAAGGTAGACACATCATTGAGGTGCAGATGATAGTTTTTGCAGGAAACGAAGTGCTGCAAGCAACAACTTGTGACTTTCTTCGGCAGTTGGCTCAGCTCGAGTGGATTGAAGTTTGACCTGATTTCGATAAGACCTGCTTCATCAGTTAATATCTTATTGTCCACCATGATGGTTTTGACATGATAGAAAGTGCAATGATTAATACCTAGGAGATCCTTTAAACAGCTTTCGCTCAATCCCGACTGAAAGACAGTTAAAAACTGCGCTGCCAAGAGACAATGCTCTATACTGTGTTCTTTTTCAATTTGCTGAATTGCTGATCTCAGTGTTGTCATCTTAACCTTTTGTTTCATAGCAGGGACATGACTTTTGGACAGGTACATTGTATCACACATTTGTATAACCTTCACGAGAAACGATGGCCCAAAAATTATACACACTGATTGAGATTTCTTTTGCGATATCAGGAAGTTTTCAACACACGAATTAAGAGTATTGGAATCAATCACAATAGCAATGGTAACTTTGAAGAAGAGTGAAAGATAATCGATAATGTCGAGCAAAGCGTCGTTCAAATGTGTGAAATATTTAGACTCCACTTTCAATTGATAGAATATTGAAGCTAAAATCTTTTGCAGTAAATCATTGTAGGAATCCTGAGCACCAATTTGTATCGCTATAAGTAACTCCCCATCACATATCTTTTGCAGATGGGAAACAAACATCAATGCTTCAAAATTCGAACATGAGACGTACAAACTTTTCCTCATGCTATCGAGATGATGCATGAAATCGTGACACACCTCATTTGGAACATCAATCCTGCTCAGCTTCTGGATTAATAAAGCATTCTTGCATTGCATAAAGTAGAATGCATAGTCGAAAACCAATGGTGAGAAACTATGAACATCGCATTGCCATAAATTCATCACGAACAACTGAAGACCTGCGCTCAGTGCCATTTCAGAAATGTTGTAGATGGTGACCATTTTGCTTATTTCCTCCATAGGCGAACACTGTCTTTTCATTGCTGAATACCTTATGATGTGTACTGCTCTTCCTGTGACAAATTCTATTCCCGTTGAGCAAGAGCAGTCGTGATCATCTAAAACAACTAAAGAGTCACTTTGAGATGACTTATTCCGTACCTCATCCATCGAGCTTGTAATTAGGATAACCTCAGTCATCGAAAAGTTTGAAATAAGAGCAGCAAATAGAGAAAGTAGTTCATCAATCACTCTTGAAGTAATTTCGCCATCTAAACTTTTGCAAAGGAAAAGAATGATCCGTTTCTTGTTTATGATAACATCTTGATAGCTGGAAAGTTTGAATACTGATAATTTTTGTGACATGATCATAAACTCGATGAAGGTTGTCACTATTTGATTATTCAGAACTCTGGCGAAAAGTTCAAGATTCGGGACAGACTTCGAATGGGAACCGTCTGTTCCTTGAATAGTGATAACGTTCTGGAGTTCACTCACTTTTTGCTGGTAGAACTGCATATTTTCTTTCATTGCAAGCTGGTTATCCAAAGCACACAATAGTTCTTCGTGGATTTTGTCTTTGGAAAACTTAATTTGATCAATTTCACTTTTTAACTTTGAGTTTTGATTCTTCAGAGTAACGTTTGATGTTAACAAGTTCTGAATTTGGTAACTCAGCTTATTCTTCACATCATAAAGTTCATATTTAAGCTTTTCGTTCTGTCGCTTGTACTCCGATTTGTTGACAGATACATAAGAAACAAGACTACCATTGTTCTTGTTAGAACTCAAATTCGAGAAAAAAGATGAAGAACGATTATGAACCGAATCACCTCGAAGTGAAACACGCTTCTGGCCCCCATTTAATCTCCTCTTGGGTTTAATTTCGATTGGAACAGCTGTATTGGGTGATTGGTTGTGTATCTTTCCAAAAACATCTTCATCCAAGCAAATAGACGTTTCTTTGGATCGAAAACTGGATGATACACTTCCCATGCAACAAAACCTACGAAATCGATTAAATTAGTGAAAAACTAACATTTTCATTAGAGGTTATCATTTAGAGGTTATCATTAGGTTATTATTAGGTAGGTTATTTCATTAGAAATCAGAAAAGGTGCTAATGAAGGAGTGAAAGTCAAGACATGATGAAAGGACAAAAGATGAATCATTACTAGTCTTATTTGTGATAAGGCGTTGTCGAATCATAAAAACATTTAACATTAAAAGATTAAAACATAAAAATTAGTCATGAATGATAAATAAAACACAGATCGAACCTCACATCAGTCAACAACATAAAAATTATTTAAAAATTGGGCAAAAATATAAAATTCAAATGAACAGAACAACGAAAAATAATTAAAAATTCAATAGGTAGGTACCTGACACCTCTAGATAAATCAGTAAATCACATGAAAGCAAAAATTGTAAGCTCTAAAACTCTAGGAAGTTTAAGCACTCATTAGCAATCGCTAGCTCCTCATTTGTTTTGATGACTAGGACTTTAGTGGCCGCGCGGGAAATACATGACTCCAATGTGGCTTCACTAGTGATGTCACTGATATCACATGAACGCGAGAAGTTTTCATGACTTATGGGTAGAAGACCATCACAAACCAGATTATGCAGGACGGTACTGTTTTCCCCAACTCCACCAGTGAAGATAACGCAGTCAACAGAGTTATTCAAAACAGCCGAGTATGCGCCTGAAAATGTAGAGAATGAAGACTGAGAAACGATTTAGTTCATATTCAAGTAAGGAGACCTCATCAATCCTACCTAAACATTTCTTGACATTGTATGCAAATATTTGAAATGCCAATGAGGATAGTGGGTCACCATTCTCATATCCTTTTTCAACTGTTGCACTGTCGGAGGAGCCTGTGAAAAGTGGGGCTTTATCATTCCCAACAAAGCATAGTTAACTGCTTTACTGTCAAATCAACAATGAACATACTAATATGAACTTGACAGGCAGTTTTCCACTCAGTAGAAGAGGAGTATGTAACAATAAGATTTAATATATGGCTAATGGCTATGTAATAAAATCATATGGCTATTGGCTATGAGCTATTATCATATTCCACTTTCCAGCACATTTCATCAAGGTCTTACCACAAATTCCAAAAAGTCCTGAGTCATTATGAAGCATACCATTGACTTCATCAGCAGTAAGTCCCTCATCTTGGGAAGTGACACATTGATTAGAGCAATAGAGATTAGAACATAATCTGCCCTCCCCAAAGTCGGATAAAAAGTTGGTATAGTAAACCTTGGATGAGTTTGATTATAATTGAAGGGTCCAAGTCACCACTGCGAGATCCCATGGGCAAACCAGCAAGTGGTGTATAACCCATTGTTGTATCCATTGATTTGTTGTCTTTTATACATGCAGCACTGCAGCCGTTTCCTGGAAAGAGATGATATGAAGGATTGAACAGTGAATTATCAATTCAGATCAGTTGAGCCTTCAAGAATTAAGATACCTTTAGTTGTGATTCATATCAATGTATCATTGCACAGCTGTGACATTTCATATGCTCCTCAGTCCTCACCTAAATGGAAAGAAATGGCACTGATCTTCTCCTTGTTCAAAAACTTTCTAGCTTGGTCAACAACAAACTTGTGTGAAGTGCCATGAAATCCATATTTTCTATACTTGATGGCTAGATGCCGAGGTAATGGATAGGTAAATGCTTTAGGAGGAAGTGAAGAGTGGAAACTTGTGTCAAAAACTCCAACCTGTAAGCAATATAAGGTGTTCTTCACAAGCAGATGATATTCTTATTAATACGCTTAATATAAATATCATATCACAATATCAACAAATCCAGTTTCATACTTGGATAGCATGAGGAAATGCTGAGCTTGCAGCTTGGACTCCGGCAATATTATGGGGATTGTGGAGTGGAGCAAGAGAGTTCAAGGCATGTAAATTTATCATAACATCAGGTGTTAGGATACAACTATTTAAGAACATGGTACCACCATGCACTATTCTATGTCCAACTGCCTTCACACCTGAGCTTTAAGATTACTAGGCAATGGTGGAGAAAGGGATGCACATTATATGGAATGAAATTATGAAAGCTTTGTAATCAAATGGCCTACCTATACTGAGTCTTAATGAAGTTGGCAATGATATCTAGTGCGGAACTATGGGTACCAGAGTCAAGACTTTGTGACAGAACAGTTTTCTGATTTGACTTTATTTTAATTCTTGGAGCAACATCACCAGAAACGGTCAGACCTGGTAATATTAATCTATATTAACTAATTCATACTTACTTCATGAAAAGATATATGTCAGAAAAGAAAGATTCTTTTGAGACATCAATCTAATTTATATTGATCAACTAATTTATATTAATCAACTAATTTATGTTAATCAATTCAATCACTCATGATGCAATTTGTCATTTCTATTACCCAAACCTACAATTCACTAGGTCATTTTTTCATTCCATATTGGATTTTTGTGATTCAGGGTTGGGCTCATATTATGGAAAACTTACCAACAGCAGAACCATTAAATATCAATGACTGTCCCTTATGCTTCCTTTCATATAAATTAAATTTAAGAGAACTGCTTCCAGCATTGAGGACAAAAATGCCTGAAGGCTGTGATCTATGTTGTTGAATTGATAAGTGAGCTCTGTATGGCACTGTCAATGGCTTCTGCAATGACTTGATCATAGAAGATAAACTGAAGAGATATCAAGCTATTTAAAAGTCAAATATTGAATGTGAATGGAAATCAAGAACAAAGAAACTGTACAATATTTCCCAACTTCCACAATGATTTAAAAATGATAATAAGTATTGGCCATTGCAGACAGTGAACCAAATACATAATACATATTTATGGGACATTGCCCATGTCATCTAGCACTCTCAAAATCAATGACACTCTTCACACACCATCAGATTGGTGAAATGATATCAACAATTAAGGCAACAAATCCGTGCAGATTTTGAAAAGTTAACATCATAAACCATTAAATCTGCCAGCAAACATTTTGTGAGAATGTGATCAGTATCTGGGCCGCAGTGATCTCAGATTTGTTGACGTGACCATTGTGATGAAGAATAAATAAAAGAATTGTTATAGAAACTAGAATTTTAATGTAATAATTTATCCAATTAGCTAGCTGCCCAATCAGACAAGGCCAGGAGACGGATGTCGGATAACATCCGGCAATTATTCTACTGTGTGATCAGATTTTATCTGACCTCTGTTTCTTGCGCGCGCGTACCTTTCATCGAAGGCCGTTAAACGAAACCTGGACGCGCGCGCCAGAAACAAAGGTGTGCACACTGCATTGTCAGATTTTATCTGACCTCAGTTTCTCGCGCGCGGCGCCGCGCGCGCCTTCATCGAAGGCCGAAACAGGCCTGTTTCGGCCTTCGATGAAGGCGCGCTCGCGCGAGAAACAGGTCAGGTAACATCTGACAACACACTGCACATGTGCATGCAGCGCACGTTGGGGCATTGCGCGCCCCTTATTTGTTATATTTACTCGGTGATCCGAATTATCAATTAAGGCGCAGCGCGGGCAGCGGGCATTGTCAGATGTTACCTGGCATGATCATGATTCATGATCTGACCTGTTTCAGTGTTTCACGCGCGCGGCGAGAAATAGCGGTCAGGTAACATCTGACAACGCGACGCGGGTGTTCCCGCGCTGCGTGACCCAAATACTCCGCGCGCGCTGCGCGTCTCCTTTCTAAGACTTTTCAGTTCACTGAGTAGAATAGGGGCGCGCAACGTGTGCACGAGACGCGGGCACAGGTCAGATGAAATCTGACAAACAATAATTACATTGCATGTTGCAGTTGACTGAGAAAGGCGAATTCAAAGCAATATAATTTTTTGCAAAAAATTATGCCGGATGTTATCTGTCCACTGTTTCAGTGCTTCTCGCGCGCAAGAAACACTAACAGTAACAGTGGACAGATATTGATAATATCCGGCAAAGAAACAGTGGACAGATAAGTCCGGCATATAATAATTTCGTGACAATTAGCGCAAATTCACAAACCATTCTATTTCTATTCTAATTCTATATGTATAAGTAAAATGTATAAAAAGCAAAGAGCAACTGTCAAGAGCAAGGAGCAACTGTTAAGTGTCAATGGCCGGCTATAGCTAATGAGCATAGAGTATCAGTATGGATAAGTATCGTAATTGAGTATGATATTGATAAGTATTGACTTTGAGTATGCCGTATGATAAGTAATAGTATATTTGAGTATGGAAATTGGGAATGCCGAATGCGATGTCCTGTGTCCGCGTTGGACTCGGACTCCGCTTCCAGTCATGATATTGATATCGTGGATGGTTTGCGGAACATCACTTAAATACTGAATTACTAATACTATTTAGTACTAATACAATTTAGTCCGACTCTGATACTATTATTACATATTAGAGTCAAAACGTTCATCAACATGTCCGATGTCATGCTAATTCACCCTTGTTTGGGTCGTTAAGTTTTTTAAGCCTTCGATTCACCGTTTCCAAGATTTTTCATTACCATATCCGATGATGACGTTGCATCATCAGCATCAGGCAGAAGGGGAGCTATACCGTTGGGTTGGCTGACAGTTTGCAACTGAATCATAACACAAGGGTACAAGAACAGACAAGCGAAGAAATCCTCGACTGGGTTACCGTTGATGCCATGTATGGAGCGGATATTGCACCTCGCTACTGTTATGACAGTGACAAATCCGATGTAGAAAACCCATGCGATGGAGTAGATACCGGCCAGTTCCACTCCCTTCACTTTCTCTACTATGGCAGCTATGATAAGTGCGATCCACGCCAGCCACGACACAGCGGCCATCACGGCCGAAGACAGAGCACTCAGCTTATGTTCTTTCAGGGAGTTGTATAATGTCACGGGTCTGAAATTGGATCAGTTGGTGAATATGCAAGTGGATACCGAATATGGAATAAACTAGTGATATCTGTCTATTAATGTAAATCGTAATGCATCAACTCCAAGACGTAAGATCATGCCAAGTAGGTGCTGTCAATAGGAACTCACGCTAGGAACAGGTTCGCAAGCACTCCGACCCATAACTTGGGCTTGAGTTGAGTGAAGGGGTCAATGATACTGACAGCGAAATCAGGACCATATGGGTTGAGGTCGCCACATTCCATTGCCAGAGCTCGCCACAGTGACACGGTCAGGAAACAGAGTACCACCGTGTAGGGGAGACCAGCTGCTACACTCGCTGCCTGCAGAGGATCGGTTTCAAGGCGTGGTGTCAGCAGTGTGGCGTAGTGTCAGCAGTGTGGACACTGCTCACACCGACACCACTTAACGGTATCCATTTCCAAGGTAAGGAGTTTAGGGGCCTCCCGGAAGTGTCAACACTGACCTGCAGAGCCTGAAGAGATTCACTGCCCCCGGCGACTAGAAGAGCAGTGGCTGTGGCACCCTCCACCAGGGCCCAGAGTATTCTCTGCAAAACGGGAGGATTCTGGTTTCCATTCGCCGAGATAATGTCGATGACCAAGCTACCTGCAGTGGGCGGTGTTTGTGTTAACTGTTGAGTGTACTTGCAGTTTGTGTGATAGTGATAGAAAAGGGGTGTCATGATAAGAAGTGGACCACGCCAGAGCGCGGAAAGAGGAGTATTTGTCAGGTGATTTGTCTGGAATGTGAAACTGTGGTACAAAATATTCCGATATACACGTGGTGTACCTGAATCAGAACTGGTTACAAAGTAGAGAAGTATTCCAATGAGTGAGATGATGCAAAGGAAATGTCCCATGTCGCCGTATGTGGAAATTGCAGCAAACCACATCTCTTCACTCGGCATACAGGACAAACGAGCATGAGACCTGCAAATTGTTACCATGACAACACAATTGTTACCATGACAACACGCTATGACAACACGCTATGACAACACGCTATGACAACACGCTATGACAACACGCTATGACAACACGCCTGTGATGACTGGTTTATAATATGACAAGTGTGAGTAAGAGACGTACTTATCAGTCGCAGAGATGTATTTCCCGAGCCATGATTGGCTCTGTAGAATGAACTGCTGGGCTTTGTACGATGTATCAGCGGCAGCAGGTTCATTAGCGATGGAGTCCGCGTACAGTCCGAGACCCTGTATCCACTCACAGGAGGTTTCACTACAGACCACGCCCTCCGAGCTTGCAGGGTCATTGCACGCTTTCAGTGTAGTCCTGTCAAACGGACCAAGAGCCAGGAGCTGAATCGGGGACAATGGTCATACGTAGTCAATATAGTCATAGTGCTTCTTCATGTTACATTAGCATTGGAAATCGAGAAACACAATTGATAATTCAGCTCAATCTCACATTTTGTTCGCTTTCGGCTAGGAATGCCCCGTTGAAGCTGGGACAGCACAGTGACATCTGCGCTGCCTCCCTCTCTATCCTGATACCGGCACCCCCGAATATTGCCATCCACATAAACGAGTACAGGATGGGCGCTGTTAGCGCTCCTGGGAAAGGAAATGGGTTACAGCAACTTGGACTTTATGCGGGACAACGGGTTACAGCAACTTGTTCTATATGCGAATCTACGGGTTACAGCAACTTGTTCTTTATGCAGGTCTATGGGTTACAGCAAATTGTTCTTTAAGTTACAGCAACCTGTTATATTATAATACATGCGAGTGAGCGAGGAGATAAAAAAGCATTGAAACCCCGGGTGGATGCTAAATAGTGTATCCCATAGTATCAACTATCAGTAGTTTAAGTTAACTATCAGTGAGATGGATGTTTGTTCAACTTTACCGTTGATGAAGTTCCTCATGGTTCTGCCCCGGGATATCTTTGCCATGAACATTCCCACGAATGGGGACCACGAGATCCACCAGCCCCAGTAGAAGATGGTCCAATCGTTCATCCAGGAAGCTGGTCCATCACCTTCAGTGGCTTCGTATTCCCTTCCTGGGATAGTAGGAGAGAGTAACAAGTGGGGAGGGGTTGTAACAAGGAGGTAGCATTGGGGGAACAAACGTCAAACAACATGATGAATCGACCTGTGAGTCTCACAGAGGTTAGTTGTTACTCCCGCTAACAATTCACAGGGTGAGAGTAACATGAGAGTGAGAATGTATGTTGTTGTGTTGTTTTCTTACCGATATGGA
Source organism: Beroe ovata (assembly GCA_946803715.1). Lineage (NCBI taxonomy): Eukaryota > Metazoa > Ctenophora > Nuda > Beroida > Beroidae > Beroe > Beroe ovata. The sequence goes on along the minus strand of CAMPET010000017.1, from coordinate 51,625 downwards.
GGTGATGTCAATGATAGAATGAGTGATCTGAGTGGTGATAGAGAGTTATGTATGGGTTAACTGATATCAGTCGAATAAAAACACACACAGACGCACACACATACACACACATACACACATACACACACACACACACACACACACACACACACCTCTATCGCTAGCACCGTATGACTGAGTGCTAATCTCGAAAGCATCAGTGTGAAATCCAAGCTGGACTAGCCATTGTAGGTAGAATCCTACACTTTGACAGAAAACATTCAGCAAATACCTGTCATAGGGGACTTATAGGGGACATAAAGGGGATATACCTTGTAATATAGGGGATATTACAGTGATCAAGTCAGTGGATAACTGACTGAAAAGTTATAGTTGTCTCTATGTTAGGAAGTCTCTATAATAGAAGATGATGTATATTGATGATCCTATGATCACGATCACAATGAAACCCCAGACACTTTACTGACCATGTGTCATCCATGAAGAAGACCATGAGCATGATGAGCATCCCCAGACCGAAGCAGATCTCGGAGAGACGCCGTATTCCGATACCGACGCCCGTAATGACGGAGATTGTGGCGACCAGAGTGATTCCCCATATGATGATGACCTGATTAGTCGTGCTTATCTCGATACTACTGTCGATAAAGTTGAGTCCTGAGGGGCACGCGTGATGTTAGGTGTGTGTGTGTGTG
>CAMPET010000017.1:37239-50901 GCA_946803715.1 Beroe ovata | reverse complement strand
TGTGTGTGTGTGTGTGTGTGTGTCCCAAACATCCATCTCGGCCACTCTCACCTAGGTTAACCTGTCTTGTCCCTAATCCCAATGACGTACACACGCCAAACAGTGTGGTCAACACTGAGAAGATGTCTATGAAGTCCCCGACCCACCCATATATCCTATCACCGATCAGGGGATAGAAACACGACTTCATGGTCATGGGGAGTCCCTTCCTGAATGCCATGAAGCCCATTATCATGCCGACCATGACATAGACGACCCAGCCGTGCAGGCCCCAGTGAAAGTAGGTCAGGTTGATTGCCCACTGGGCAAGCTCATTATCGGGCATGTATTTGTCAGCTGTATACCTGAGGCGAGGAGTTGGAGTATATTATGAGAAACAATAATGTCACATGACTTGACAAGTTCTCACTTCACAGGGGAGTGATATGTTAAAAGAGAGAATGTAAAGAACAGGAGCGATTACCTGTTAGGACCAATGTAGTGCCACACTGGCTCAGCCACACCAAAGAAGAAGAGGCCAACTCCGATACCACAGGAGAACAACATGGCAAACCAGGTTCCGTCACTGTAGACCGGCTTCTCGTCATCCTTACCTGTCACGATGACACATGATGTCGCATGATTATGACGTACCATACGGATGTAAATGGTTTGATCCGTCAGGGGCTATCTTTGTTGACACAAGAATCGGAGGCTACAATGCTTGTGGCTCAAAATTTTCAAAATGGAAATATTACACCCGCCACCTTCTATGTTATTGCAAAGCTCGTCTTGTGCAAATATGAATTCGTGTCAGAGCCGATATCCATGATTAAATTAACAATGCGTTATTATTGTGGAATCCAGAGTTTTTGACTCGCATCAGAAAAATAAAATTTTCTGCATAAATTCACTTCGACACACGGAGAATATCTTCTCAAAATATCATGTTGTCTCATACCGAGTTTCACGTCGCCGTATTTGCTGAAATAGATGGCAATGAGGACAATTGCCCAAATATCCTGAGATCCCACGTAGAACCAGCAGAACACTTGAGTGATCCACAACTTCACATCTTTGAACGTTGTTATGGCATCTGAAGAATATGGCATCTGTACAATATGGTCAGAAATATGAGAATATTTCATAAATATGTGACGAAAGTTAGGTATATGCGATGGATTATGTTTCATATGCAAAGGGACCAGGAGAATGCTGCATTTTTGAGGACAGCGCTATGAATAGACCAGTGAACAACGAGCACAGGAATTTTGTTCATTCGCGACAAAAATTCCTAACAAGAAGTCGATTGGGTGTTGCACTTCATAGGATACAATATGAAGTGAGCAAGATAACTTGGCAACTCTATATTTCAGAAGCGGATTCATTACCTATTCCCCGAGTCCCGGGCACCATGTATACTCACGATTAGGTTCTAGGATACACCACAGAATGAACGCAATGATGATAACCACACTGCATAGCGTGACGACAGGGTTTAACGCCAGCTGAAGGGGGCCACAGTCACACTTGAACCACACACTCTTGTCCTTGATTTTGGCGTTTTTCCACGTGCGTTTATCTGGAGGCTGGTGCAAGTCCATGTAGTGGGGTGGAGCTATACCACCAGCACCCTCTGCTATCCCTTCTCCGTTTTCCTCTACCATTTCACCTGAACGATTTGCGATCGGTCAAAACCGCTATATATATGTAGAAACACTGGGATTTTCAACTAGTAATCTACTGTTAATTACTAGTTAATGAGACGTAGTGACGTACTATAACATAAAGTATGGCACGGGGTCACAAACAGTTATCGTAGCTGAGAGAGCGTGAGATAATGAATAATGATATCAGGTGGTTGTAACACGGTGTCGGTAGAATCAATGACAACACAAAGCGCTATGGCATACCGCATGGCACCAACAACGGTAGCGAAATTTTGGAGTAAAAATGAGGAAACTAACGTCCGTGTCGAACCGAATGAAGTGGCAAAAAGTCGGCCACCCGTCGAAATAGCATTCCGGGCTATTTTTAAAAACTCGCGCGGGCAGCATAGGAAAATCAATGTTATAAGACGCATAGTAGTAGCATCTAGTGTAATAACATCTGCTATTCTAAGCAACATGAGTATTCAAACTAATGTATTAAACTGGTGGACACAAAAAGACTGAATGAGAAAAGTGTCGGCGAGATAGTATGAGACACCTGTGGTTAGAGCAAAGATAAAAAATAATCATACTTACACTGTGAAGAAATAGCACAAAAACAGACGTGATATGCAGGGAATAAAACAATGGAAAGCCAACACAAACGGGCAAACAACCGAAACAATCACCGAAAGACAGTGTTTGTAGACCGTTAAGTGAATTAATGACACGATTAACTAAATAAACACGTTGAGCAGAAGAGGAGTTAAATAAACAATGTTGATATCTATAATTGCCAGCTTACGGAGCGGCAGCAAAGAGAGCATATCAGTCGAGTCGAGAAGGATGTAAAATCTCTTTCCTATAGAAATGTACGTAACCCAATCATGATAGTGATGGATATAGTGAATACAGCTGAGATTGGCATGCATTCTTGTACAATGTACTAATGTATATTGTGATTTACCATATCATATGCTGGTATTTACTGCATGACAAATTCATCCTTATATCCATATGACACGAACACGGCAAAATGATGAATCCAGCGAAACTCCGCTTAAACATTAGGTCTGGGTGAATGGAAATTGCTGATTGACATCGACTATAATTATAGCTGTAAAGACGAGGAGAAACCATATGAAAAAACTCACCTAGCTCTTGGTATTGCGATTGGACCGGCATCATGAACACACCATTATCTGTCCTCAGGATGGAGATAGATTAGAAAGACGCTGTGCCTTGTTGCAGCTAGAATATTGAAAATCGGTCTAGAGTCTTGACTCAAGATAGAGTGGTTATGTGAATGTGTCACACATGTCACACATTATGTGTGCCTAGCCTGGCGAACACGTGGAGATCCTTGCTGTACGGCATGTTAAACAAGGAACCGAAGCCGCTGGGTTCTGTACAGACCACTCTGTCATCAAAAGTAAGAGATAAGAGATTAGGGAACGAGCACTGTGTATTCTAGTTGGAAGCATAACTATCACTGGTAACATGTCTCCAACTTAATGAGTACCGACTCCTCATGCTTCATTCTAAATAAATATATGGCACAGTCCCCCGGCCTTATCAATGTACCTAAATCATTGTAAATAATTGACATTGATTATGGATTCGAACATACAAGTTGCAAAATCATGATTTCATTCACACATTCCACGGTTTGATGATAAATGCCGGAATATTTGTAGTTTGCAAGTTGTGAGGAATATTGGTAGGTACTTGGTCAATTTCAGCATGGTCCAATATTCGTCTTATCTGGGAATAACTGAAAAAGCAAATTTGAACTTCGAGACAAAGTTCACACTTTACAGCAATAGCCGATAATGAAATTGAAAAGAAACGGTTTGAGCATTTTGCCGTTCAAACTACAACGAGAATACATTTCCCACACGACACAAACGCACACAAAGTATACACATAGCGGACTTGCAGTGTAGTGCGCGGCGCGTCATTGACCAAGGTCTGATCACGTGACCTCAATTCAAATGCATGTATTAAAGCCGTGCGCGCGCGAAGTACACAGTTTTATATCTGCTTTGTACACGATATTTGTTCCTTGCCTTGCGTCGCTGTTCAGTCGTTGTAATATGTAGGTGGGTAGCGATGTGAGTTCTACGATTAGGTACATCATGTTCCACTATTAAATGTGTAAGGAACCATCAACCAAACATCAAGAATAGTTGTACCAATGCTCTAGATTCTGGGTAGGTAATTCTAATTCAATCGAATACCTACATAACAGAGATGGCACAAGATAACGAAAGCGTCTTACATAATAAGTAAAACCAATATACCACGACGATTATGGAAGCCATCAACGTGCCAAGACACTTTCGCTTTTGGAATGGGTAGGTACCTATAATTCACCGTTGAATTATAAAGCCGAATGAAGTCCTTCAAATGTTATAGGGTGTTATACTAACATATATCATGTTTTTAAAATTAATAATCCCGTTGGTGCCTACTGCCTTGCCGCCTTGGGGGTGTTATTTTTGACATAAACGATGCTGTCCGCCAAAACACAGGGCTTTTTTTATCAAGAAAGTGGACATAAATCGAAAAAGTGAACCACTTACGGAAATGAACGTAAGCATAGCTGAAGATAGTTCATGTGTTAGGGTCGTATCAGATAGTTTTAAAGTGTGCTTCAACTAGCTCATTGCAGACTATAATCATACCATATTTACGACATATAAATGCATTATTGTCCATTTCACTTGCCTTCTTAAATTCATGATTCTCTGGAGGCAGTTATAATTTAGAACTGGTTTTTCCACATCGCATCGAACTGCTTTCCACATTGTGTTGCCCCTTGACAAAAGGTTCCCATCAGCTAAAGAAACACTTGTGTGGGGGCCGTAATGATAGTCTGAAACAAAGAAATTCGCGTTTACTCGAAATGAGCAAATAGTTTGGCTGTAATAGTGCTGGCGCCAGAATTGTGTGATTAAAACAACTTCCCTCATTCCTCACAAAATAACAATTAAACGAAACATGTTATTTCAGATGAATTTTGATTGTGAAACGGCAGTTCCTCAGGGACATAAGTTCTGGAATTAATTGTGTAAACTGTAACATTGCGTAAACTGTTACACCCCAATAACATCATCCAATAGATTGACCCGGCAAGATCATTGATCGGGATTGATATGTGAGTCTCGTTGATGTGGATCTAAAAACGGGATGTAGGCGAAAATGAAACAAATGTTATCCTTCATGACTGTGACGGGAGATAGATCAGGATATTTTTTTGGGGTTTGGTGCCTTTTGGCCTGCTGATTAGCTCGTCCTTTTTCGGCTAACATTTCTAGATTTTGATTTGAATTATGTTTCGCCAATACCTAACACTTACCAGACCTCCGAATCTATCCAGAAATATTAATCATTTACCCAGTAAAGTTAGGCATAGGAATCATAATCCAAATCGGCTCAACGTCTTACCCATAGAATCGATCGTACATCCACTTCCAGCATTTTTCATGATTGAGTATATTCATCTTGGCTCCACTTACCACCAGATGTCATGATTCATTGGGATCTTAGTATCGGAAGTTGAAGAGAATGATGTGGATTATGATGAGGTTTATATGATGTAGTTCTGATTCCCTGAAAACACCACCAAGAAGTGGGAACTGCGATGTTGCAACACACTAAAATATTGCTGTTATCTCAACTATACATTGTTCGATTATAGAACCTTAGAAAGAACTCGTATATTGCAGACCTTCAATCGGGATTGAACCAATGATAAGCAGAATTCTGGCGCTATGCTATTGTAAACTGCTGGTAAAACAAATGTTCCTATTAACAGCTCCCCCAACTTTTTACTTTCTTTGTCTTACCCCCGATAATTAATCTCCATTCTCTTTACCACTCAATCACGATTGAAGGCACCATATAATGAGTTTTAACGATAACAAAAGGATGTTCTGCGAGAAAGGTTCGCCAGCACCCTAGCCCCGCATGATATATAAACCACAACCCCAGTCTCGCAATCTCAAAGTTTTCAATCCAATCTCCCGGTCGCCTAATCTCAATTTACCGCGAGTATGTTACGATTCCTCCTTCTCGGAGTTCTCCTCGGGTGTGCCTCTGCTGGCTTCAACTGGAGGGGCCTCTTCCAAGATGTCATGGCAAAGTACCGTGACATTGCCGGCATCCCAAAGAGCGAGTCTGTCGAGCAGACAAACCGGAGATTCGAGGCCTTTGTCAAGTTTGCTAAACGGGTCATTGAGCTCAACTCTGACGACTCAAACACGTATGACTCTGAGAATAACATGTTCTCCATACTCACCGATGAAGAGAAAGATTCTTACCTTGGGTACAACGCAACTGCCATGGTTCCCCCTGAAGATCAGGATGAAGACATGGAATTGGTTGCACGTGAGGCCCTGGCACCGTCACGTGACTTCAGTCGAAAGATTAGCCCCGTGAAGAACCAGGGAGGATGCGGCTCTTGCTGGACCTTCGGAGCGTCTGCTGCCGTCGAAGGCGAGATCTACTTTGTGACAGGGCGAGAGGGAGTGAGCGTATCCGAGCAGGAGTTCATGGAATGTTCCACGACAGGTGACGGATGCCAAGGTGGCGTCTTCTACTGGAGCTTTGATTACATCAGGAAAAAGGACAGAATAGCTTCACCCTCCTCTTACAAATACACTGAGAAAGATGTTGGATACTGCAGAAGCTCTGGGAAAGACAACGTACTGATAAGCACCAATACCAAGGGAACTGGGTATAAGTACATCAAGGGAGATGACAATCTGCTCAAAGCTGCTAACAGCCACATTGTGGCCGTATCCATCTCCGTCGTGAACTCCTTCTACGGTTACAAAAATGGCATATACAACGAAATGAACTGTCCCAGCATAAACCACGCCGTAGACGTTGTGGGATACGGCTCTGACTACTGGTACGTGAGGAATAGCTGGGGTAAACATTGGGGTATGGACGGGCACCTCAAGATGAGCCGAACAATCAACAACATCTGCCAGATCAGTCAGCAAGCTGGCTACCCCACAATGGTATGCAGGGACAACAGCTGTCGAGCACCGGACATATCCGGAAACAGGGCTGACGGTGATAACAGCGGTGGTAACGGTGGCGGTAACGGTGGTAACGGTGGCGGTAACGGTGGTAACAATGTGGCACTGTGTGATACCAGGACTATCATTAGTGATAGATGCTACAGTGAAGCTACGGCCCGCAGTTACTGTAGTAACGTTCCTGCAGCCCAGTGCTCACTGGTAAAGCTGGGAACCAACTGTTTCCAAGCTAGCATGGGAAATGATGCCTGGGGCAGTGCCAGCAGGGCCGTCCTCAGGAAAACGGCGTGTAACGCAGGAGCAGAGTTGTGTGAAAAGACCAAGAACCTGGGCTTTTTCTGTTACGATGAGGCAACTGCGAAGTCAAAGTGCAAGGACGGCGAGTGTGCTATCTACAAGAGTGGTACATGTCACCAGGTGACAGTGGATGGGAGTGGTAACGGCATGAGTGTGACGTTTAAGGTACCATGTGGTGGTGGCGGTGATGGCTGTGATGCTGACGCTGGACTCATGATGTGCAGTGACTGCAACTGCTGCAAGCACAAACACATGTGTCCCGATTACACTGGATAGGCACGTGTCGTGCAGATACATATTTGATTCCAGATACTTGATTTAATTCTGAATGTCTGCTTGTTTCATATGTGTCAATTGCCGTAAAATTGTGGTAAAACCGGTAGATGGAAATTCGAAATTATAGCATTCTGTAGGTTTGATCATAATATACTGAAGATCAAGCAATTAAGTACCGAATTAGAATAGCTGTATGCAGTGATCCAGGGATGCTCGTATATGCGCACGTGCAATAATTTCGCATTTAATTACTTGACAACAAGATCACGTGATCCACGTGTACAATCCATGGTATAAATATCACAGTTGTTCATCCGTAACACACCCCCTCCCTGTTTGTAGTATTGACTATTTCTCTAAGTCCATCTATGTCTTATACCTACTGGATGTCGCTCACAATGTTCTTCTCGTGATCCAATTATGAAATTTCACACGTTTTCTCATCGCGAGGTGAAGCTTTTCCCACGGTACCATGACCTCGTACAGTTGTTTTTCATTATAATATAGCACGTATATAACCGTGTGAGAAAGTTTTCCGAGACTCAGCAGAGATCGATCAGGAAAGCTATAAATTTATCTTTAAACCGTTGGAAATCGTATATACAAAAAGGAAAAACACGATCCCACATGCGGCTTGGGACGTGCTTTCCCACGTATCGAACATCGTAATACATCGTCAAATAGAGTTCATGCGTCATTTAACTCACACGTCGCTATATAACATCCAATCTACTGCAGCTGTAACTCGATAACGGCTTCGGTAAATGCTGTGGACATGACTCATGAGAACTCTGCCCTGTATAAACCCGTGTTATTAAACCGAATTAATTTTCCTCGATGTGGCATGCTCAGCTCAGGAGATGCAATGTTCAATCAGATCGGGAATGACAGGTGCTCAGGAGATCATGTTTTAAATCAGAGCGGAGGTGACAGGAGCTATAATGACGCATTTCTAATTCTGTCGCGTGACAGGTCACGCAGCACCGTGACAGGTTATATTTGATATGTCTACCTTCTACCAACGGAGCTCTTCGTTCATTATAAACGTTGTATTCTGGTTTCGGAGGGGGTTTATATACGTCAATGCGGGGTTAAATCACAGTTCGAGTGTGTATAATTTGCGTGTACCGCCGCATGTTGCTACTTATAATTTATCCTCATATATCTATCTTTGCCTGCCCGGTTTTTCCTTTTATAATACGGGTCTCACTTTCTGACACCACTCGGTACCCAATCAAGCATGCTGATTGGAATGGAAGTGCCCATGACGTTTGACACCACTCTAAAACAGGGAAGCATCTTTATAGGAATAATCCAGCCAGAGAGATCCCAGATTCACAGAGGCCTCGACTTCTGCTATTTGCGTTTATAATGTTCTTTGTAATGTGGGTATGCTCTTTGATTTTTACCAAAGTGTGGAGTGTTGTGTGATGTGATTCGTGGAGTGTGGTAGTGGTGTGAATCACGCAGCTACTGCACACTCCACGTCACTAACTTAATACCAATATAACACTCCACCTCACTACCACTATATAGTAGGTAGTTGTGTGAAGTACGTGTAGTCGCCGACATTCAAAATTACGAATCATGGAGAGAATTTGGTTCTGTATAAATGTTCACGCAGAAACTATCATAATTTATGCCTCCTTTATCTATCAGATTTTTCGAACACACTGAAGGTGGGCATCTGCCCGCGCATCCCCCCTGTTTCTCACCTCCTATATTTCACATGTTTTGAAATGGTTGACACGACCGTGTGTGCCGTGGGGGCACCGGTGTTACACCACTCGTATGGTGTAAGGGGAGGGGGTGGCAGTCACGTTCCCATCGGAATTCTAGCGCCAGAAAATCTTGCATATTATTGTTTCGTCCAATAATTGTTTCGCATCCAAGTATCTTCCCACTAGTTAGTATAATTGTGTCTAACTAGTATCGGGCTAATTAGTATCAGACTAATTAGCTACATTGATCCAAGGTGGTCTCTATATTAAAAGGAAGGTCACCTGAAATCTGAATAGTGGCCTATAACAGTACCGTCTGACAACGTTCTTTACTTTTATAGTGTGTTAGTGAAACATCCTACATAAGTTACCTCTAGAGGTCTCCTTTACCGCTGGACCAGAGTGCTGGACCTGTTTGTCATATCCGTCTGATAGCGGATGCCGGATCAGCATCGATCTGTTGATAGATCAATTAGTGATCGAACTGTAATCAGTCCCTGTTATCGGTCTCACAGACACAGAAGTCATACACACACACACTATAATAAGCGTCCTCATTTCTGCAGCGTACCACCGTACCATTATTTACTCGGTAATTTTCGTGTGAACTTGCCCACTGATGTAATTTATGTGTAATTGGATAATTGGGTAGCGTAATTGGGTTTGTACCGTGAACACACAACTATCCCTCTCTCTCTCTCTCTCTCTTCAAATGGTTTCCCGGGTACTGATATCGTTGTTGTACCCCCCAGCCCCTATATTTCGTGCCCTATTGAATAATTGTTTTGATATTTTTCTGTTTTCTGAGTAAGTGAGTAGGAACCTGCCTAAAAAAGCTTATACCAAGCTTATAAGTGCTAACTTTCAAATTTCGTAGTATCCCGCATAAGTGCCTCACTGAGTTCACACGACTGATACATGGTGACCCACAGGTGTACCTGCCTCAGTAGTCAGTAGTGCCCACTTCAATCTTCATTGATCAGTCTGTACCTACCCACAACCTGAGCAATGAAACGACTGAAAACTGAACTTTCGATGGTTTTCCCACGGTATAACTCAATCATGATTCGTGAGTAGCACGTCGAGAAGAGCTAGAGGGAGTCAATTTTGTAGACTCCTGGGGACTCGGTGTAACTACTTAGATTGATTTCGGATACTATTGAATGTGTGTGTGTGTGTTTGTGTGTACTCATGTGTGTGTATTTACTGTGTGTGCATATTGTATGTACTCTACTCTATGGATGGAGGGGCCTATCGACAAGTAGACAATAAACTAATTTTCAAACTCCTTGTCTGATTCACGTGACATGATCACGTGCGTTGTATTCATCTTATGTTGCTCGTCATTTCTATACCACTTGTCACGTGACAACGCACGTGCAGTAACCACGTGGCCTGTGTCTTACAAGCAGCGCGATAGCAGGGGTATATGTGATGTGCTGGATCACTGCGAGGTGTTTAGCCTAATTGGTCTGAGTAGTGGAGCTAGATTGTGTGCGATACAATGATACATCATACATGTATTTTGTTCACGATTTTGGTGAGTTGTGAATTCTGTAGAATTCCTAGATACTATTCGACCGCAAATACCGATCCTATCCATCTCGATTATATCGATTTCTTGTCGTGTCATGATCTGGCGATATCCATTACCTAATGTTCATTTTCTAATTTTAGGATTTTAGTACTGTCACGTTATGTGAATGACAAGTTAGAACGTCACTCGCGTGCGTTTCGTATTCTTCCTCAAGAGTCATGAGTCAAGTGCTCATCATAGCTTCTGACTTCTGTTACCTAATAGTAATTACCTAATTACCTAATTCGGGTTCTAAATCTGATTAAATCGAAGTAGAATTTGAACCGACGTACGACTGTCAAAAAGATACCTATACGTAAATAATGATTTTTCATTTGATTTTGTGGTGACGTAACGCACGTACCCTTCGAGGGTAGGTATCACACTATCACACTAATTATATTTTCACAACGGCAAAAATGAATTCGCAAGTCCATTTTCTTAGTATAGGCCTTGACATTTGACAGTACCTGCGTCCTCAAATAGCATGATCTCATTCACTCACTCATTCACTCACTCATTCACTCACTCATTCACTCACTCATTCACTCACTCATTCACTCACTCATTCACTCACTCACTCACCCAATCACACACACACACGCTCACACACTAACTCACTCACTAAAACAAAAACAAAAAAAAAAACAANCACTCACTCACTCACTCACTCACTCACTCACTCACTCTCTGACTCACCTAGCCACTCAGTCGTCCATCATCTTTTCAATTGATTCTCATTTCCCACGTCTCTGTAGCTAATACCTTGACTAAACTCTAGCCGGTTGTCGGACCTCATAATTATCTAATTGATAACTCATTAAACCTAATGAACTGTGATAAATACTGGTCTCTATGTGAACTCTATGCCAGCTTTTCCCACCATTATGATACCCTCGATAACTGGTTGAGAGCATTTGCCACCCGCTGATTGGTCTATTACCGGATATCGATATCCAATCAGGGAATAGGATCCAGGTGCAACTGATCAGTTTCATTGATTGGCTGATTCTATTTTGCTAATGGCTAATGCATGATAAGTTGTGTATTGTTTTTCTCCCTAAATACTTGCTAAATAAGCTGTTACTATTCGACCACGTAAAAGCCTGATATTCCTATGCTTAGTCCTATTCTTCTATCTCCTACAATTCTTTCTTGATTTCTACTTCGTTCCACATGTCTCAGCTCCGCCCACTCTCTTTATAGTATCACCCCCTTACTCCCCCTCTTGTCACGAATAGTGCGTGGGCGGGGTCAGCAGTTTCCTTGTGATGAACCAATGTCCAATAACTACCTATTGATGATCGATCATAACTGCGCACACAAACGCTTGACATTGTTCGACTTGGCGACCATTTATCATGTAGGTACCTCCCTACTTGAATACACTTTGTTGTGATATGAGGGAGCAAGCCCACCCCCCCCCACACACACATACACGAGTGTATAATTCAATTTCAATACACACATGATTTCACAGTGAAACATGACAAGCAAATTATGGCTGACACGCGCGCACCGCTCTTGTCACACTTGCGATCCATGGCGACTCCTGTCCTCTGCAGCAGCACGCCCCCGCATTTTCTGTCAATAGCAATTGTGTGTGTTGTGTGTGTTTGTGTGTGTTGCGTATGGACATGCTACAGCTTTTCATCATTCTTTGAATTAAATCCTCCTTTATGCGTTTCTTACTATTTCTTTCTCTTATCGCTGTTGTGTATTGTTATCGTACTTTTAATCCACAGCAATGTGGTCATGCAGCCGCAAGGTATAAGTGCAACTTTCTTTGTACTAGCTTTAGAACGGAGCCGCACACACCATATTGATATACCACGTTATAATTCTACCGTTCTTTGATGCTGCGTGATCAACTGGTTGTATATTTTGTCATTTTCTGCTTTCTCAACTTTCAGTTTTCTGCTTTGCTCCCTGTTTAGCTGTACGTTGGGCATGTAGCACCTGAATCATTCGAATCATATGATCAGATTTCCGAAGTATTGCTCCTTCATCATAACACCATACATTCTGGGATGTGTGTGTGTGTGTGTGTGTGTGTGTGTGTGTGTGTGTGTGTNATTACGTCCTGTGTAGAGTTTCACTGAAATTGTACTTCCGCCTCTTCGCCAACCTGTGTGTGTGTGTGTGTGTATATCTTTGCGTGTGTATCTTTGCGTGTCTATACTATGTTCGCATCTGTCTGTGTTTGTACGTGTCTGTGTTTGTACGTGTCTGTGTTTGTACGTGTCTGCTATCTGGGTGTCTGTGAGAGCGAACCTACCTACAGCGTACGCGACTATAATATACGGTAGGGTAGTAAATTACCTACATTTCGTTCAATTTAAAACACTTTACCACGTCTGGCATAACCGTTCCAATTGCTCTACCCCATAATTATACTCTTTGACTATCAGGAATTGCAGTCCTACATTGATTGCAGTTCAGCGAAATGCTGACATTCAGATACAGCAATTTCATGTCCACGTTTTCGCATTGGAATTGAAGTCGTCCCTTCATACGGCGAGTTTTCCGGGTTTCTCCCATATTTTGGCAGCTGTATCAATAGGATGTCCAGTGATATTTTCTTATCTTAATTCCCCCTTTCTTGATAATCCCCCTTTCTTGATAATTTCCCCCTTTCTTGTTAAAATATATTCCATTTTATAATGAAGTACGGGGCTAAAGTTTTTAAAACTTCCACAATTATCATACTGGCTGACAAGGTTATGATCATTGATTGACATTACCGATTTCTCACTTTGCTTCACTGTTTGGTGTTCGGCTGTGGACAATAATATCATTAATATATGGTATTGGCCGTCTACAAATGGCGTCATGTCCGTTCACATGACGGCTTTATTCCTTGTGTTATCATCTCGAATTTTATGATCATCAATATCGGTATTTTATCTCTCTCTCCATTAATTGACACGCCCTTTCTTCACTTTGATGAGAAATCATTTGACACACTCACAAACACGCGTGTGGTAGAGGCCACCTTTTTGACATAATATGACGTGTCCACTGGGCTAATGAGCTGTAACGGTGCGTATTTTTAGACCTGATGTGTGAGAAACACACACACACACACACACACACACACACACACACACACA
>CAMPET010000017.1:0-26622 GCA_946803715.1 Beroe ovata | reverse complement strand
TGTGTGTGTGTGTGTGTGTATGTTTGTGTGTGTGTGTTCCCGTCTACGTGTGTGAGTAAGAGAGATATGCATTGAATTATTCTTCACGGATATTATTCAATTTACCATTCATGTATTCAAACCTTTGCAGCTTTACCGACAAAGGGAAGAAGAGGGAAAACTAAGTGAGAATAATCCTGATGGGGCTATGTTTCTCGACTGAGATTTCTGCCCCTGACCATGCTCCTCATCGATCCGCGGCTCATCTTGCCTGCTCCTATCAGCCCCACTCATCACCTGCACCCTGTGTGTGGTGTGGCTGATATTCGTATTGTACGCACTGCAAAAAGTGGTGAGTGGGGCTGCAACTTTAGTCCAGTTGAACCAGAACATGAGGACTTGTGATCCATATTATCCAGTCATTTCTATCAAGTCGACTCATGAATGTAAATATATTTATGCATATCCTGTAAACAGTAAATGTATTATGTAATACTAATAGTAGTTTCGAATTTACAACCCACGAATTCTGTGTTTCGCTGTTTTCCGTTATTGAAAATGTACGATCGATGCTCTAGGTTAACCATTTCGATTTCATAAGAGTAAGACCGCCTTAAATAGCCGCAGTAAGGCTTCCTTTCTGGTAATTCAAATGTTTGGCCAAAAGTCCCGCGGTATATAGCGGTGGATTCACTGGACACTCCTGCTTCACTGTGCAGAATTGAGCTAGCATGTGCCTTCAAATAAAACGAGTCTATTGTTCACATCGTCCACGATTTCATATAATCATGAGTCGCATGATGTAAACCTGTTTTTCCTCAATATAGTGGCGGAAGATGAGATATGAACGAATATAAATGGTTCGAAGATATATAGACGTACTTATCCACACTTCACAACTTTATTCTGATTGAGCTTCCATTTCTTCTTATTGAGCTGCAAGTGCATTGGCGCACTGCTTCAAGGGTTAGTCCTTCTTAGTAAATGTAATGTCCCTTCTTGAATATGGCTATGAATAGTTTGTGTGTGCGTACATTCCACGCCCAGCTAGATCTAACAGCCTCTAGATCATAATATCAACAAAAAACAATGNCCATCGGTGATTTGGATGTATTTTTGCTATAACTGTTACCACCTAACCAGTTAGTGGAACAGAGGTTTTGAAACTTAGTTGTTTATGTGTCTGACGTCTGTGTGAGTGAGTATTTGTGTGTGTGTGTGTGTGTGTGTGTTTGTGTGAATCAATTTCCCATTATAATCGTGATAATGGAAACAAGATGGGACAAACATCCTATTTCTCCAATTCCAAACAGAAGAAGGAGGCCCAAACAATTGTCTTAAATCCTGTAGACACATTCCCATGCGCAAATTGCGATTACGATAATTCTGTCACTGTGAGGGCGTTCAATCAAGGCCTTTCCTAGAAAATAGGCCCATTGTCAGTAGTTCTGTTGCTATTCAAGAACTGTTCCCTCTTTAAGTTTTGATCCTCGTGATCTGATTCTCCAACAGAAGTCATACTCAAAGAAGCAAAACTCATCGTAAAACTAACAATATTGTTGCCAAAACTTTATACAGCCTCGTAGTCGTACCGGTACATGAAAGAGCCATACTCAATTGTGTCTTGATTCCAATATATTACGTAGTGCTGGAATTCTGCGGCCCGCGGCAGCGCAACTCATCGCATCCTGTACGTGAAGACTGTGGAGTGCTAATGTTATGCAGAATTGTCTGTATAATGACCGATGATTAAGAGCCTGTTTTTCAATCAGTTTGTGACATCTTTCAGGCTGAAACTCCCCCTCACTCAGTTTTCTACACGACTTCAATTTTGTTCTAATTCTCATCTATTGTGACTGTGAGCTACCATAACCAACTACTAGCACTACTAATACTAGCACATTTCCCATCCGGTTGATGATTGGGTGGAGATGGAGCGCGCGAAGAACCGTGGTCACCAAGTCATACTCATCATCATTCTTAGTGATAGACCTGATTACCCTGATTAAGATAATGGTCTACTATAGAGTTACTTCATATGACCTGTGAGGTTCGTATTAGGCCATATTTCACGAGGCGTCATTAAATCAAACGATTTGAACGCAAGTTTTAGTTACTGTTACCGCTGCATTTCAACGTTTCAACTTTTGATATATCCTCATAAGTTAGATAATATATAGTATTGTCAGAACTCGAGCATAATTACTGTTGTCTATATCATGTACCCAGTCTATATAATATATGATATAGCTAGCAGTACGCCAGTACACACTGGAGTAAAGCTAGTCACATCATGGTGCACTATGACTTTAGTAATTTCTGTGGAAATTTCTATGGAACTCACTTGGCGGCCACATCTAGATCTTAAAGACTTGAAGAGCTTGAAAGTCAGCATCAAAACAACACAGTCATTAAGCGTCTTGTGGTGTGTTGTCAAGTTGTGCGACATCATTAATTTCACATTTCAACATGTGGTGGTAGTGGTACGGCGAACTTTTGAATTTGATTTCGATCTCGATCGAAAATATTCCAAGATTTGGTCATATTCTGGATATACCTTGACAGAGTTTTGTCGTAATATTCGACTCGTAGATCGTCTCATCCATCATCGCTTTCACTTTTGAGTTTCACAAGTAACCAACTATAATTTGCGAAAATTCGGATAAGATATGACAACTGGAATTGAGGAATGAGAAAGATTTAGGGGTGATTATGATTTATGATTAGTAAATTACACATCAACGTAGAGACATGATGTATGGAAGCAGAGCAGATTCGATCTTCAACATTCACCGACCGGATGAGGACAGTTTACTTTATCAGAAAATCCATAACAAAGCAAATTACATGGCATCCCCAACATTCAAACCAGGTATCTGTGGAGAACTGGATAGACTTACATTGAAGTACGAAACACCAAGTCCAGAATCACAAATAAAGATTAAATGCATCTACGGCAATTTGGACAAGGAACCATATTTCTACAATGTTGAGGACCTCCAACTAAGCGAAGAGCAACATGGTTTCGGTGGATGTGATACCTTTCAACCTAGGATTGTCAAATGCATGTCAATCAAGATGCCTTCGGATGAGATTCAGAGAGATGGAACTAAAGTATGCATGACCAGCGAAACAGGATCAACTGAGGATCTCAAGTCTATGCAAGGTTAGCTCTCTGCCTGTTGTCAATATCAATAGGTTCATGATGATCACTCAATGAGTGATTCACTCATCAGATCGATATTTACATGCAACATCCGTTTTTTCAGGCCGAGATGCGGGCAAGATGCTGCTGATGAAATGTCCGTTGTGCACACAAGTTTTCCGAGGGTTGAGTCGGAAACGTAGCTGTCGTCGGCATCTCAGGACCGTTCACGAGAGAATCAAAGAGTTTTCGTGTCACCGCTGTGAAAAGCGGTTCACAACCCGACATTCATCTATGAAACACATTCAGAAGTGCTTATTGAAATGAACAGAATTGCACTGGATGATACCATCATGGAGCTAACTTATAAGCCACTGCTGTCTGCTACATGATGCCACTATTAAATTGGAAAGGGGGCACGTTGGTCAAGGCACAAGGGAGCTGAGCAGCGCAGACGCGCGCAATGCACTGGATGTTGAAAAGTAACGCTTTATATGATTTTGATGCTGTATTTTGCTAGTACCAGAAGATGTTTTTTGCCAGATTGCCATATTGACGCAAACAATTTATACTGTTGTTTCCACAATATTGCTCCTTTTCACGAATTGAACACTCGTGACTGTTTTTAAATGCATGAGGTATTAACCTCTTAAAGTTTAATGTTGGCTAAAGCTAACATGGGCAATATAACCTTCAGATAATTGAAATCAGTTTCATTATGGTTTGAGAAAAACCTATATTCAATCAAGGCTCTAGAAACAGAGCTATTTTTGTTAAACCACGGAAACTATAATAATAGATAGTTCTGAATTTCTAATCCCTCGAAACAAGAGGTTTCAGTTTCTCATCTCGAATTTGGATAAAAAGTCTAACTACAACGGCAGTACAATGTCTTCCTGGGTAAGCTGACCGCGATAAACTTTTGCCTTACAGTATATCGCGCAATGTCCGAATCAGAATCTACAGTTTCAACTGATGATGCTTGCATAACATGTGATTGATGCACGGTGACGTGTCGCACCAGTCACCAGCAGTCACTCATCAGTGAGGGGGGGATCAGCAATCCTGGAAGAGGCAACATACCTGGCTGTCAGTACCTGGTATGTCATGCCTGTTTGTACTACCTGGCGAACACTTCATGTCGAGACTACATGGCCAACCTGGGGACCGGGGCATCCACTCACATCACTCGACCACTGCAGCACTTACAAAACCAATGAGTTTACCATTCTTTTCGCCGACAATGAATTGCATGACTGGGTTAATCAGGCCCTCGCCAACAGTAATGTGATGGACCTGGGATGATGACAGTGTCACAGTGACAGTCACGTATAATGTCACAGTCACGTGTATAACGCGTGTCTGTCAGCAAATACCTGGTTATATTGGTCGAGGATAGAGGACAGGATATCAATGGGAGCCTTGTACACGTTCATAGCGTCCTCGCCTAGATAGCTTATGATAGGGAGCTCTTCCAACATTCCTGATTGATTACATCATAATTAGTAATCATCTAATTACCTAATCACATCGCTTTATTATCAATCTATGAAGCGTCCCTGGATTTGCTCGCTTCTCGCTTCCCGTTTGGCAAACGGGCCGATATCAACAATTTGCACACTTATGTTGGAATGGAAACACTCTCTACTCATACCTCTGTGATATGGCTCCGATTTGGCAGTGTGTCTAAACGAGTCTGTATTAACGCCCAGTTTTGCCAGGAACGTCTCAAGGGAAAAGTCAGCAGTTTCATCACTATCTAGGGAGAAAACACAGGGTACGCAAGTGTAGTCGATTTCAGACCTCCAGAAGAGACCCTTACACCCGATACTCAGCTTTTTCAGGTCGGCTGCGTCCTCCGCATTCAATCCACTGACTACAGCGTCCTGAATGAGAATGTTATGGGATTGTAACTGAGTTGTTGGAGACGCTGTACGATAATAGCAGAATGGGTTGCCCGATAATCGAAAAATCTGTCTGAATTGCAGACAGGCGGTGTCCAAAGTAGGGGAAGTTAGCTGACTACAGTACCTACCTTTTCAACAGTGACATATTTGTTAGCATAGACCAATCTTCCATTGGTGAGTACAGCCTCCTGTGTGTTCCGGTAGTGACTTAACTTGTTGTTAACGTCGTACAGAAACTGCGGGAACCTCAGATAGGATTCAGGGTTGAACGAGGTAGTGGAGGGTCGATGGCTAGATGCCAATTCCCGGGCGCAGGGTGGCGACAAGGTGACGCAGGGTGGCGACAAGGTGACGCCATGATGACGTCGTAGGCGAGGCGTAGCATATTGCATCAAACGTGGGGTCAGTCGATGCATTTTCTATATTCTATGTTGATGTCGTGTGAGTTAGAGTCATAATAAAGGATAGCATTCCATGTTTAAGAGAACTATCGTGAAGACAAAGCATCTCATATTACTCAATATTTATTTGTCTGTTTTTAGTTAGAACCGCTTAATTTTCTGCGGAAATGCTAACTAACAGCTCCAAAGAAAGAACACTGCAACTCGCGATTGTCGGGATCGCCGCGCAGTTTTCACTGTGACATATCACGTTATTACTTACTAGACATGATTTCGGTGGAAATTTTGTCATGTTCTCTATATTAGGAAGACGTGCTAAAAATTCTCCCGAAAGACGTGCAACTGACATACGATCACAAGGTGGGAATTGGGAACGTATAATTCAACTCATCTGTACAACTCGAGTACACACAATAAACATGAGAAATACGAACTCTCGCTCTGAAAATAGCAATAACACCGCGCTCTCTCTCAACACTTAAACCTGGCTCGGGTCCAAATACCGCAGAAAATAAAGCACTGATACATTTACTATACTCGGTAGGTGTGCTACTCATACGTAATTCCAGCCCTTCTAATTATAGCAATAATTACACGGCACCTACAAGTCTCTACAATCCTTGATAGTGCGACAATCGCGTGTATTCGATCACGTGATTCGGAATATCGGGTGACTTAATGCAACGTGCTTAGACAATACTGCAGCACACATCACAGATATTGTTGCGATGATAAATCAGTAATACCAGACAATCACTGGGTCGGAAGTGCAACTTCCCATGTACAGGAAAATGGTTCACTGGAGAACTAAATGACAGACGAGAGCTCAATTACAGACGAGCGATTGTCGGAAAGATTTACTGTGATTTGAATGGGAATATTTCCAGATACATAACTCGGATAATTGTTAAAAATACTTAGTGTCATGTAACAAATCTGTCAAAATTTTATCCAAAAGCCGAGTGACCAAACTGACATCATCGAAAAAATATCATTTCATGAAATATAGCTAAATCATAAATCGGAAATCACTACCCGTATTTAACCCACGTCTACATTGTTAATTGCCAAAAACTCTAAATGTGAAATCTGACTATATCGAAATTGCATGCTCGCGATCTATCAAATTTCTCATAAAACAAATGATTATTAATCCTGTTCATCTCTCTGGTGAGGACCGCCCTCCTCACCACGCGGTTGGTTTGCCTGTTCCCTCACATCCTCACCCCAGTTGTAACCACCTGGTCTCGTGTCATCAGCCACCTCGCCGTACTCATCCTCGCCTTCGTCAAACAGTAGTTTCAGAAGTCGTGGTGTCCGCAGGATCTTGACACCGCCCTGCAGTACGTGGTGTCAATATATTCAAATATCCATTCATAATGTATTATACTGTATTTATACTGTATTTATACTTTTTACTGTATAATCTTGGAAAGTTGAAATGCTACTCAAGATCCATCGTTTGATGCTCCCAACAAAAAACGATGGTGATAATAGTATGATTATCGAATAGTTGCAGTAGTGCCATGGTATAGGTATCATGGTATAGGTACCATGGTATAGGTACCATGGTGAGCCCCACCTCGATGTTTGGTAGAACATCCTCCAAGTAGAAGTACACATGTCCCACAGCTATACCCATCAGATCAACCAAGACAGAGTTATCAAGGAGGAGTGAAAATCCAAACAACACCTGCGTCCATGAGTCACGTGATATTGAGAGACGAGTCATTGAGACAAGTCATAGAAAAGAGAAGGCCATTGAGACAAAACAACGAGACAAGTCATTGAGTCATGTTATTGAGACGATTCATTGAGACACATCATTGACGTGTGATGAGATAAAAAACATTCATTACCCAAGGAAGGTAAGGAGCGTTGAAGTTGAGCATTCCAAAGAAGTTCATTCTGATGAAGGGATTCCGTTTAGCCCATACATACACCAACATGATAGTGAACGCCTGGCCCAGGAACACCAAGTTGACAAAGCAAGCGATGATTGTCATCAACACGCCCCCGAAAATGAACATCATGATAAAATCAGCTGAAATGGGGACATATAATGGTTATTGCCGGGGTTACAAAACACATTCGGGATAGGAGAAAGAATCGAATGTTTTTCAAATATTGTGCGCCAATTACCAGTTCGTCCTCTGAATGAGCCTTCTTCCAGCATTCTGCAGTACCGATAGGTAAAGATCATGTTGAATATGAAGTTGAATCCTATCGTTCCGAAGAAGGTAAAGTTGGTAAGAAGTCTCCAGATCTGATATTTCTTCCAAATGAGAGACTGGTTGAAGTACAGCTGAAGAGTCATGTGATCAGAATTATAGTGAACAAGATCATCGGGGAAGGTCACGACCTATTGATATCGTAAGTCGAGTGACAACGATTGGTTATTAAAACAATCAAATACGGCGGATAGATATTCCGAAATCTTGTATTCTGTAACCACGCCGTGTGACTAGGGCTGACAATTACCTACGCGGTGTGTCTCACACGTGTCATTCGTAATAAATGCAAATTTGTTGACTCGATCTCCATGTTTCTACTTATGGTACCGTCCTCGAGTATACTGCTTCGGAAATTTCATACGGAGGAAGTACATGTTTCTACCTGGAAGGGAGATAGAATGTCGAGCTGAACTGCAATGGTTGTCAGGACACATGCTGTCGTATAGGTTCTCGTGACAGGCGGCACTGCCATATACTCCTGGTGGAACGTCTGAGCCATCCTATAAAAACGTGGTCAATAGTCAGTGGCCACTTGCCACTCTGTAAACTGTCATCAAGACCATGGTATTTCCGTCCTTCTTTAGTTTTGCAGACAAAACGGGAATCAGAAAAACTCAGAAGGTCACAAAATATTTATTTGTCTAACATGGTACCTACCTATTTACAAAGTTATCTATAGCAAAACGTATGGGAACGGTGTAAAGAGAACCACAATTATTCAAAATTAATATCGTATAAACTATAAAGCTTTATGTACAACAAATATCTCACAAAATAAAAAAACTGTAACGATGAGCATTTTGCGGCGTTATAAATATCACTGAGAATAGAAAAAGGTACTTAATACTTCAAAATCCATGTATAACTGATTCAACTTTCATATCTTTCTGAATCGCCGAAAGGTAACAAGGTAGAAGATGCTAGGAATTCTGTTTAAACTCCCCCAAACAGTGAGGGTATGACAATATTTTCAATTTCTTTGTTGAACTTATCGATTTCACTGTTTTTCTTGTCCAAATACTGCTGCATAATACTCTCATACTTCGGATGTTCAGTCTTCTTTCCACCTTCAAGCATAGAGACATATGACGTACCATTGAAGAACCAACCTTCTGGAAGTTCTTCTTTGCCGGCTAGTTCTTTCAGCATTTGCTTCTCCTCAGGGGTCAGCATGTATTTTGTGTACCGCTCCTTCTTACTAGGTGGTTTAGGCAAGCAACCTTCAAGCCAGTTCTTAACCTGCTCCTCAGTTATTTGGTAACCAGTGAAAATGAAGCAGTTTTTAGCACCAGGCGGAAGTGGCTTGTTGAAAACTGTTAGAGATATGGCATCACTTCGCGGAGAACACTCAATGCTGTAGATATTGTAGTCATCGCTAAACCTAGTTCTTCCAGCAAGGTAGAAAATTGAACCAGATGTCAACAGTCTGTCCAAATAAACTCTGCCTTCTTTTTGATGGAGGGTTTTAAGGAGCGACATGAATCGTGCTTTGCAAAGGGAACCATCGAAACTTACGGGTATATATTTGATATCAACAAACGGTGGATTTGGTTTGTAATCTGGTAAAAACCATCCAGGTGAAAAACGGTTTCTAGAAATTGGTAGGGGGTGACTGTTGAAGAGATCAGTGGAACATATTTCATTCATACTGTCTTTATCAATGAAATTGTTTCCATGAACTTCAATGATATTGCAAAGTGGGTTCAAGCGTCTCAAGAACTGCAATCTATCATCATTTTCGGCTTTTTTCACACCACTAACTATGATATTGTTCGCCCAGCCCTCCTGACACTGTTCTGTGAGTTTGGGGAAGCATGTTTTGTTGCAGATGAACATATTCCTCAAATCGACACATGTATTTACACAAGAGATATGACATGCCAACCTTGTTCTTTTGTCAGGATGATTTAGGATTGGGGAGATAATTTCCGATATTTCAACATAAGCAGAAACAAGAATTAATACCCTAAGACGATCACCCCGTTGACTGAGGGTGTATAACGCTTTTTGTAGATCTTCGGGATTGAAAAGATTGGTTGAGCCCAGAGGTTGCCTCAAAACAATAAACTGTATTCCCATATCCTTACTATTGTCTGATACGAGTGAGCTAATCTTCTCTTGATTACATCCAGGTATGCCCGCCAAGACTGTTATGAAGAGAAATGGATCTGATTTCTCAATCTCAATGTTAGGATTCACATCTTCTTGGTTGTATGTGAAATCACCAAGTGAACTCAGTGAAAAGTGTGGTGCAAAGGTTGAATAGTTAGGATAATTATTCTGAATAAGTTCAGATTCCTCACATGACTGTCCTGCCCCAATACTACCAAACTTTGTTTCGACAAGGCTTTCAAATCGGTTGGAAAAATCTGTAGGCAAGCTGTCATTGTGTATGGACAAACCACTCTCGGTCAATTGTGGTATAAGCTTTTCTGATACAAATTTCATCCCTTTACCTCTTTGCCAAAAAACAATGCAAAATCTCCTGAGAAATGGGGGCAAGATATTTGCAACATGTTCAAAATGTACTGCAATAGCAATTGAGCCATGTTTTTTGCATTTCACATCCTTTAAATCAGCTACTCTTATCTGCATTGGGGTGGAGTAAGGTGACAAAATTTCAATTGATCCTTCATCCATCTTGAACTCAGCATCATATGTATTGGGATCACTACTCAATAGAGAACAAGGCATGCTGTCATTTTTGGAGGGATCCACTGATGACTTATTCCATTGTACATAGGTTGGAATAACATTAGTCACAATCAGGAACTCTGAATCCACTGCAGTTGATTGGTCATTCCTAACATTTAGATGTGAGTCAATGAATGTTTCCATAAAAATAATGGGGTCATAGACTACTTTGGGGTTCTGTAAACTCTTAATGTTACTTATGCACACAGAAAATGTCTTAAGGCTTAACTTTTCTTTCCTATCGTCCACCAGTTGCCCTTTGACATTAAAAGCTTGCAGTGTGGTTTCTATCTTCAGCTTTGAAGTTTCGTAATTAGATACTTGTGGGTACTTATATGAAGAGATTTTTTCCGAAATCTTTTTCATGAAGTATTGTTGCAACTTGGATGAATTTTGGGCAGTCGTGAACCTTTGAATGGTCTTATGGGAAGTGGAAACAGCGGCATCATAAATAGTCGAAACAAGGATCAAATCACTTGAATCTATATTTTCATGGAAGAAATATGTACGGGCACATCCTAAGGACCCCTGAGGTTCCTTCACATAACATGTCACAAACAATGGCTGTGCTGTAACTGCATGAGGAGCCATCTTATATTCTATCTGCCCTGATGGACCGCTATTATGCTTCAAATAGCTTGTGATTGGATCCATGACATCATGCAAATTGATTGAGCCATTGTTAGTTAGCAAAAATGAGACATTTCTGATCATGGTGTTCCACTGATATTTCAACAATAAACTTGCATCTGTTAACATGTGTTTTACTGACCCTATATCAAATTGATGGAAGATGGAACTTGCCTCAAAATCCAGAGGCAAAATTTCGTGACTCAACCCAAAAAATCCTTGTGACCCATAGTCTTCTAGTGCATAGGCTTGGAGTAATGGCCATTTTTCCATACCCATTTTGTCAAATGATTCAGATGTAAAAGGGACAGCAACCTTTTTTATGTCTCTTGTCATAGATATGAATGCATACACTTTATGATCTTCTACTGTGCTTTCATCAATAGAGAGATTTGAGTCCAAGCAATGAATTTGAAGATCGGGTACTTTAAGAAGAAAAGGGAGAATACTTTCCAATAAATTTTGGTTGAGATATACCTCAACTTTTGACCTCTTGATGAGCAAAATGATTTCATCAATGTCTATGTTATCAGAATATCTCCCATAATTTCCTGACTTATACATGGAACACCCAAACAAGATAAAGTTGATAAAGTTTCTGCAGTCTGGGTCATAATGGCAATCAACACCATTCAATGCCAATAATCCATCAAGATTTTTCTTTTTCAGGTACTGCTGCAATTTCTGTATGCGCTGAGAACACAATAAAGGGGCATCTTTAATAGACAACTTGTTATTGGAGAGGACTGGGTGGAATGGACATCCTACAGAATCCATCCTGAGACAGAATAACTTCAAACTATGTGTGTCTCGGACAAAGCTTCACAAAGTGCTCAAAGTAAGCTTATCACAAATAAGGGACAATCAAAATAAATAGAAATATGAGTAAATAAAACCATAATAGCTGTAAATAATCTTACTGATTCCTGATTCCTGAAATAACTTCCCAAAATAACTTTCTGATTCATGAAATAACCATTTAGTGATTAACCTTAGATCTATCTCAATTCAAGTGAATTCAAAGTACACAAAAACAGTTGTAAGATTATGTGATCTGATCTTTGACCAAAATTCTGTAGATAGAATAGAATAAGCAATGGTATTTAACCACTGTGAATAGCTACAAAAACAAAGAAAAGACTGTGGAAGGGTTAATAGATAAATAGAATAAATTACATAACCACTATTACATATATCAACCAACAACATTTGATCAAAATGTTCAATGAGGCACATTTGACCATTGAATTATCTTTGTATAGTAGTAGGGGTTTTCTGTGCACAAGTTGTACGCCCATATAAGTACTTTGCGGCATGTTAGCCATCAGGTTTATCAAAAAGTCAGATTTGATCTGAATAGAATGAACAGAGGATCAACTCAAATATTCAGTTGCATTCTCAAAAAAATTCTATCAAGGGACCCATATAAAGAACTTGATAATTGATCAGACAGTCCTATGAATTTAGAATATACAAACCTGTAAATGATTCTATCAACTGAGTAATAATTTAAACTATGGTAAAATGAAGTACAGCTTGAATAAACCCAAATATAAATACTCCGCGCGCGATTTTTCAGAATTCAGATTGTGTACACGTTGCGCGCCCCTGTTCTACTCAGTGAACTGAAAAGTCGTAGAAGGGAGACGCGCAGCGCGCGCGGAGTATTTGGGTCACGCCGCGCAGCCCGGAACAATCCAGATCACCGAGTAAAATAATGCTAGGGGCGCGCAACGTGTGCATGTGCACAGAAATTCCTTCAGCTTTTTTGCCTATTTTTTGTTTTTAAGCATCAAGTATGAAATTGAAATAGAAATATTAAAATTATCCGGCAAATATAATACCGTTTCACAAGATTTCCATGAGAGGATCGAAGGAATTAGGCCAGGATCACTCCCGATCCCTGCAATTACGTCAGTCGTCGGGCGATGCCAGACCGCTGATGCAAGCATTGTAGTTATAGGATTTCACCCTACCATTACTGGCGAGATTTTATCTCTGGCATGGCCTGGACACTGTTCATTGGACAGGCAAGGGATAAAATCGTCGGGCAAGTGAACTGCCGAACTGGTGAAAGTCTGAGGTCGGTTCCAATTCCATTGTTCCAATGTTTCAGTTCTGAGTTCAGTTTCACTGTTCATCTCGATACCCATGTTAAGTCAACTGATGGTCCTTCATGATGCTCCAAACGCCATATTTCGCCGTCCATGGGTGCTTTATGTGGTCTGGAGAACGGTGGATGCAGCTTGTTCCATGATACACGCTGAGATCGCACTGAAAATGTATTGATTCAGGTTTTAGAACTCCCTACATGTTGCTATACAACCGTCGATTGAATATTATGTTCAGCGCTCACAGTTCACGTTGTTTGCGCAAAAATACACAAAACATCGATCGCGCGCTGCGCTTTTTGCGGGCTTTTTTGCGCGCTCCTGCCTTAAACTATGTCGGCGCGCCTTCCGTACAGTACGATTACCAGCAGATAAACCAGATAAATCTATCAATTGAGTGATTCACCACGTTCCTTACCTGATTGGATATGTGGTGGTTGGAATGGATCTTTATGAATTCTGTAGTAGCATAACAATGAGTTGAGAAGGTGTTCTGGAATCGGTGAGTGGGAGAGTTTCACTGCATCCATTGCAGCTCTAAATTGTCCGTCTGCCTTCCCTATGTCTAACTGTAAAGCCGCACTAAGCACGTGGTTTAGGTACTGAAACATGAACACATGACCCGTTAGTAAACTCCTAAACTTAAGAAATGACGTTTAGAACGAAGAATATTTATATTCAATCAGTTCATATTCCTCCAAATTACCATTCCAGGCTCAATAGCAAGTAACTCCATGACGATAACTTGAGCATCCGTTACTCTCCGTCCTTGATGAAGTAAGTTAGCGAGTGTCAGAAGTGGGATAGGTCTGTGCTCCAATCCAGCCATAGCTAGAGCACGGCGTGTACACTGCATGGCAGGACCGAGGTCAAATGTGAATGTTCTGTGGTATATTGCTGCCACGTGATAGAGCAACCAGTTGTTCGGTTCCTGAAGTTGTTCTGTGTTGTTCATTTTAGTCGTTATTAAACTCTATGTTGAAAGAAGGCAGAATGAGTCGGCTCATTGAACCTCCTTAAGTGCAGTGTCAAGAGCAGCACCAAGGCCAGCCACATCGCCGAACACTGATATCAACTCCTAAGGCAGAGAGGGAGTGTTCAATTGGACTGAATGTTCATTCCTTTTCTTCCCGACCCTTGATAAATGCACTATTTTCAGATCTGACTCCCCCTTAACTCCCACTACAACGATTCTACTATAATAACCTGGAGGGGGAAATCTTCTAGGATATGTCTGGTGTCATGCTTTCGCTGGTTGACACCTATGAGGTCATCGTAACACAGGAAACAGCGGTCAAGATCTGTGTATGTTGTACAGTCAGGAGACAAGGCAGGAGAGGAAGGCTTGAGTTTAACAATCCTTTCCAAGCTGTAACACATTCCATATTGTGGAAGATGAATTCAAGATATGAGACATATGAATGGTATGACATAATATGTCAAATAGCAATCGATGAGAAGACTAAACAGTTAAATGCAAGTAACCTACCTAACCTAATTACGGGTTTACGCAAGGTTTCGAAATGAAGTCGTCAGCAATATACCGCCATTACTTAGAATTGAGTAAAATCTTCAGTAATTATTATCAACTGTCAAAATTATTATCGACCGATCTTAAACCTCGATTTGAAGGGTTTTAGTGGTGTCATGAGGGGTATGTAAGGATCTGCATGAGCGAGTATCGGTACGTAATTGTCACATTTCTCCACTCGCACCACCCTCTCTGTGCTAACGTCAATCTGTGATAGTGAATTGTCTAGGAAACCGGTTTGGTGCGTTATACTTTATCAAGAATATTGCTTTATTATATCACTTCCTTCCCCCAATATTTGATACGCTCTCGTTTCAAAATGATTAAGTCCCTACTTTGATATTCAATACAACTAGAACAGAAGTCAGAACGGTTAAAACCATAATTTCTATCAACAACGCACATCACGGGTTTGCAAATCACAAATGGGCTAGTTAAGTGGTTCGCACAATACTTGCCTTATACAGCCGCAAAACCCATGACTTTGCCTTGAATTTGATTTCAACCGATCCCTCCACGTGCTTTACTACTGGGCGTATGTTTTTCCCTGGTTTCATATACTAGTTATTTTACAACGGTTATATTACATTGATATCAGTCACGATCATTTCCAGTATAATAGTGCATATCTGTTTGCTTTGGTCTTGAAACACACAGACACATAAACACACAGACACAAACACAACTGTTTACTCACGTCGTATTTCTCGCATTGTTCGGAAAATATCATCTGTAGCTAGGTGCTCAGTTACGAGTGACATAAGTCTCTCTTCATTAAAAGAAGAGGCGCCAGGACGTGATATTTCACCATGGTAACCAGCGTTACCATGGATACCACTCGTACCGCAACTGCTACCACCATGACAGGTGTCAGATTCACTGCTGGTATCACTAGTTTCACGTAGAGCTCTCGATGTGTGGAGTTTTTGCCTCACTTCACTGTCCAGTGATAAGAGCTTGTGAACATGAGGTAGAATAGTTTCAGGGTTGCCGTCAGTGATCAACTGAAACACAGGTATTCGATATTTATCATAACTAGGTAGCAAAAGTTTCTCGTGAAAAACATGGTGACTGGAACAATACTTTACAACTAACAAGTTAATATGTAGTATGTGGTTTGTTTCTTTAGTACTTCTGTAATCAACATTCATAAGTGATCATGCGAGAAATAATCCGAGTTATCGAGTACTGTAGGAACTATTCAAGTGGATAATATCCTACTATGGATCGGACACAGTTCATACTGAATCCCATAATTCAGACTCAATTCCATAATGCATACCCACTGGATAATGGATACCCCTCAGAAATCACATGTGAATAGTGCACGATTCACCAAACCTATTTTCCCATCCACACCACAGTCCTTATCAACCACAGCTCTGTTTTATCAACCACAGCTCTGTTTTGAGGTCGGCCATTCAATGGTTTCAACCCCTCTCTCCCTCTAAATATCTAAATATAAAGTTGCGGATACTATTAACCTCAATGGATGCTGACTGAGAGTCTGTCTCCCTTAGACTGATCCCCACGTCCTTGTTTACTACACTTTCACTCTTCTTATTTAGGACTTTGCACTTGAGTCGGTACCAACTGAACCCCTCCTCGCTCACCATTTCGCAACCCTCCGCGTTACCGATGTCATTTTTACGCACCTTCATCTGTTTTGTAGCCTGAATGTTACGACAGTAAATAAATATACGAATTAATTCATAAGAGTAACCAAGAGTGAGCTTACAAATTCCATTAGTTTTCCCGCAAGAAAAGAATAACGAAACAATAACAGTACCATAGATAGATATATACCATGGATATATTTCGAGACCTTTTTTGGTCTGGTTAGAACTAAGAATATAGTTCAATCAACATTAACGAACTATAACACGTTCATTATATTGAGTATTGGGGTTTCAGAGTTCTGGTCTCACTGCTCTATTTTTTCAATATTCTGTCGTAGTCGAACAAGTTATAGGTAATATAGGCATCATTAGGAGACACGTTGTGCTTTAAGGTGTTTCTGAAACTTGATTGAAAATACCATGCAACGTGTCGTCAAGAAAACTTATGAATCCCTCAGATTGAATACAGTTACATAACCAATTACCAAAATCCAAGAACCATATTTTGCGCTGTCAAAGTTTTCACGTTTGAAATGAATACCATGTCGTTTTCATAGTTCACACGCGACCAGCTTTCAAACGACAATTCGATTTCTCATGTGAGAGCTCGTTGCTCGCCTATTTTAATTATGAACCGCGATGAAAATGTCTACCTGTTTTTCTGAAGTGGGGAAGACGTTAGCGTAGAGCATAAACGCCTCGTCTTGAGTCAACGTGTCTCCATCACGTGATTCCTCGTTTGGTTGTCGTGACAACGCGTTACCATTTGATCTTGCACCCTTCTCATCCACTGGTACGGGTGGTGGAAATAAGTGTGGGAATAACGGCATGGTGGACATCATAAGACGTGTTTACTGTTTAAGTGTTAGCTGTTTACTTGTTTACTGTTAAAGTGTTAACTGTTTACATGTTTACTGTTTATAGTCCTACCCTCCCGATCTAATGTAGTCAAGGAGTCATAACCTCGCCCGGACCATATTGTTGTGGGGTGCGTCGTTGTTATTCGGTTATGAGGGCATAAGTGCGTTTGCCAGTTTGGCCAGGCACCGGTCTGATGCCGGTCTAACGCCGGTCTGATGCCGGTCATATGCCCGGTTATGATTATAGTAATACGCGTAACTTATACATTACTAAACTTATGCATTACTAATCATCTATTGTCGGATGGTGTTGCACAACAATACCTATACATGAAACAACTCCCGCGTATTCTAATGGTTATTGGTTGTGATGGATGCATCACTTGCATTACTGTATTGGTTAATCTCGATCCGAATGGACTGCCAATATCGATACCTAGTGCAGCTGAAACGTAAGATATTCGTAAATTCGAAGTCCGATTGAAAATATAGTCGAATCCACGTCACGCATTGCGGGTGCTGCTTAGTGCTGAACAATAGATAGAATTGGTATACGACCCAAGGAACAGATGCAATAAATTAGTCAAGAGTCAAGACTCTTGAGTGATGAGATTACGGCAATAATTTTTCAGTGCGTTTTGATGACAGATTAAGCTCTTAATAAAACGGCAAAACCAACCACATTTCAATGCATTTTTATTGGTGACATATTTTAAATTGCAGTAGGTACCTATTTATCAATAATGTCGGTATTAAAGTAGTAGTAAGTTATTCAAATCAATAAGATCAGCAAGTATCATGATGTACTAAATAAATACCTACTTAACGAGAAAGTGTATAATATTATGTCACCGGATATATCAATCACGAGGTACATAATAAGAGTGGGAAACCCCTTACCCTCGATCTGGCAGTGGTCATCAGCACAATCGTAGTATACCGGGAGTTCTTCCTCCTCGAACAGCTGACCCCTGATGTGGTTCACCAACCTCTCTAACCTCAACCGGGTTGATCTGATCCATTTCACGTCCTTTTTCCCTCCTCCTCCTCCAGTCTTGCCCGCGCGAAAGGGATCGGGTCGTCGAGATGATGAAACGTCTTTGTACTTGTTGGGGCTTAGCGTGTTCTGAATCTCCTACGAAACTTCAAAATTTTTTTCTCGATGATTGCCAGATTCAATAATTGTCTACAACCCAAATATTGAAGCACTGCAAGTCCCTCCCCGGCCCCCAAATGCACTTTAGGTAATAGAAGTTCGTCACTTTTCCCCAGCAGATATATTGAGATCGACACGAACCCNACCCCCCCCCCCCCCGAGATCCCCCGGACGGGATCTATACCTGCTGCTCGAGGACAAGTTTGTGAGTGTTAATGACGGCTTCCTCCGTGCTCTCAACTTGTTTAATGACATGCGATGGCAGGGAGGTGTTAACCAGATTCGAGAACATTCGCTCCTGCACCCCGATATATTCTGTCTCCAACTGAGAATGTATGACCAAGTTAAAATGCACGTGTATTACAATGGGTGACGGACTATCACCGTGGTTTACAGGACGTGTTCCCGACATTTTTCCCGGTATTCGTGATCCTACTCATAACTTATAGCCAACCTTAACAGTATTGGCCTTGCCTTGCGCGGCACTCATCAAATAACAATATAAAACATGCTTCTTCACCTCATGATTAAAGATTAAACTATGTAGAAGATCGCACCCACAAGATTAATTAAAAAGCCAGTGACTTAGCACTCAGGTTCCTAGTCTACTCGATATTGTGTTAAAACTATAAGTTATTATGTGTCAGGCAGATAAAATTCTGTTAAATCATTACATTTGTGCTAATTAGGACCGTGCTATCCAAATAAGCAAATAGAACCCTAGCTTGAGTGCCTAGTACAGTTTCGTCAGTTAATCTCTCATACTCAGCATTGTAGAACCAAGTCTCAACAAGCGTAACAACCCTTAGGCACTTGTTGAATGATTGAAAGCTCTCGAGATGCAAACGGTTGTGCACTATAATAGCTATCTGTCAGTATGTAAAGGATTGAGATTGGAGCGTTGATACAGTGAATTGATAGGGCGATGCCATGCTTCACGCTTGAGAAGCCCATATTGATCACACTTGCAGAAGTCACGCAACTATCCTTGCACTTGGCATCACGTGTGTTTCAACGGAACCTGGTTCAAGACAAATAATTGTAACCCGATTTGTCGGTACAAATATGTTCTATTACGACTATATTGATTCTGACATACCTATTGCATCCAGGACGCGAAATAAACATCGTCTGATACACAGTTTCCAACTGATAAATCATCCAGAACGACTATCCTCAGTTATCAGTGAGACGAATGCGCTTCAACAGAATATTCATATAGTTATAAGCATGTATTTGTCTGTTTAGACTGATTATCGATAGCCCACCGTCGATGCACTTTGTCATAGGTAGATCTATTTAATAAACTCGAGACACTGAGTCTGCTCCAACTATTTACTATTTTCCCATGCGCACTGTCGCAAGGCTCATTTTTAGTTTCCATCTACGCCTCTTACTAGCTTAAAAGTGAAATTTAACGTTTTGATATATTCACATACCTATGGTGGGTGGGTCGGGGCATTACCTACTGAACAAAATGACCTAAGTGGTGTGTGATTTTTACAAGTCCTTTTTGATTGAGAGCACGTCTGTCCGACCAGATTTTCCATCCAGCCCCCGGTTTGAAAATAACTCGATTTATGACTTTTGTTCAGATTTGCCCCTTCACAATTCTGGTAGGGGCATTTCTGAACATCATTTTCTTTGAGATTTTTGAGAATTTTTGACTGTACTGGTGTTTGGAATCGAAGCATTATTATTCAAAAAAAGTTTGGTGGTACAAATCGTAAATATTCGCAAATCAGGGCGCTTTGTTCAGATTTGCCCACAACATTTTTCTGGCTATTTGGAAGTCATTGACGCGATTTTAGTTGCTAAAATAGGGAAAAATGTTCATATTTGCCTCGTATACGAATCTGAGGGCTAGTGTGTGTTGATAACTCGACTTAACCGTGCCGTTCGTCCAGGAAAAATTTTCCTCTTGTTATGTTGAACACCCTTTCCATGTATAGCTATAGGAAGCTCCAAGGACGCTAAAAAGAAGACTGCTGGCAGATAGGGGTGCCCGTTCAGATTTGCCCCTGGCTACACAGTATACATGCTATGGAGCATGGGTCAAATCTGAACATTGGCCTAAAACGTTGAACATAAAAATTCTGGCCATGTAAAGTGGCATTTACAATGCCCCACAAAAATTAAGACGTGAAATAATTCACAATATATTTTTCTGATTTGCCTGAAATTGAGTAGGGGCAAAACTGAACAGAGGTCAGAAATATTCCTCAAAAACGAGGTTAATCTTCCTGTAGAAACGAGATTTTTTGGGGGGAAGATGTGACTCATCTTAGCACGTTTGGAAATTATCTAGATGATCAAAAACTGTGAATGATGAAAGTGCTATCTCGATTTGTACACAATTGCCTCTGTTCAGTATAATGGCCCCGACCCTCCCTACCACGTTCCTAAATAATGGGTTCGCAGTTATGTGTGAGTTAATTTGTCTCCATAACTAATCTCTTTCACAACCAACAAATAAACGATAATCTATAATATGATTCATTTAAATTGATTTAATTCAACTATTTACCTATTGAGTTCGTAATTTTTTTTCGCCTGCGAATTGTATCGCCCTAATCATTTGTCATTGCATTTTCAATGATATGATCATCATGACGTCATGTTCAAGGTGTTACAATGCTGACGGTGCCCATATCTAACCAGACATTGTTTGGACTCAAGAAAGACAGCGAGCGATACAGCCTCATAGTTTGGTGTTCTGTGGTTTTGGTCATCAACTTCGTGGGCAACAGCCTAATTCTGGTGGCTACTCAAAAGCACAAGAGCATCAAACTTGACAGAATCTCTGTGGTCCTCATAAAGAACATTGCGGTGAGCGACCTTCTAATGGGCTTGTCTACCATTCACCCAACTATGGTGTCCCTCATAGCAAACAAGTGGGTTTACGGGGACTTCCTATGCTACCTCAACCACTACTTCAAAGTGCCGATCTTCATCTCTGCACTCCAGCTCATCTGTGTGATGCACATAACCAAGCTGCTGAACATAGTCCAGCCACTGAGGACCAGGATGCGAACATCCAGAACTGGGTACAGATTAGTAGCCCTGGTTTGGATCCTCTGCTGCATCATACCGGTAGTTCAACTAGTTATCGACAAAGACTCCGTGACATTCGACTACCGGCTCTACAGGTGCCACTATGTCTTCAAGAAACCCATTTGGAAGTGGCTCCGACCCCTGCTCATAGGGTCTCTCATGATCTTGCCGAATGTTGTAGTTCTCTTCACCACAATATCATTGCTCATCTTCGTGAAAGCTACCACCAAACGCATGAATCTGCAAGGAGCACTCACAGCGCTTTATGTTGGAATGATGTACATATTGGCTTGTGCTCCTGTTGGCCTTAACCAGAGCATCATCACCAACCTATACCCAATGATGTCCAAAGACGTCCATAAGATGTTCTTTGTAACGTACTGCAGGTATGCTTTCTTTGTCACATTCCTCAATAGCTGCTCCAACGTATTCATTTACATGGTCTCTGTCGTTAGTTTCCGAGACTTTGTCAAGAAGAAGATCTTGGGAAAGGTGCAGAGGAACCGGTCTATGGATCACCATACGTCAACAACAAGAATGGCATTGGCAGTTTTCAGCAGAAAGAAGGCAAACCTGAGCAATTCTGGCTCGAGGTAAAGCGACCAATAGACAGAAACAACTTCTTATTTAGACGGTTTGCTTCTTATGACTGTGTATTGGCTCTTGTTGCTTTGTTGGTAATATCAGACTCAAAACTGGTACGTACTACCAGTCAATTAATGTTAGAAGGAGACATTATCAATAATATGAACTCGTCTCAAAGTTGTTTTTACCCGATTATTTGATTGCTACTTTATCCATGTTTTATCCTTTGAAATGCTGATGCTGTTTATTAGATAATAATTTCAAAACTTGTTCACTATGTTCTGATCTAAATTCGGACTAATTCAATCCAAATTGGATTATATCTAATGAAGCATTACGATATAATATGTTATAGTCTCATGATAGAATGTGCCACTAGCAAGACAAAATTCCACCTGATGACGTTGCTGTAACTTCTGTAAAGTCTTCCTCAAGACGTTGTTCTGGTTTTCCATTCGTCTGATAACAGATCTGTAGCACTGGAGTGTCTGAAGTCTGCCGTCAGCGAGTGGGAATGGTCCAAGTTGGAGGGTGGCATTGTACAGGTCTAACGAGAGCTTGTATTGCTCAGCCATCTGGGAGTAGGAGGACAACTATAGACTTATAAAACCTATCGTTACAGAGGTATGCAATACATGTGCCTGTCATGTAATACCTACACAGCTATTATTTGTGGGACCATTGACCAAGGTATCGAAGGACCAAGGTATCGAAGATCAATGAAGTCAAGGATATTGCAAGTTGTCTAATCACCATCTCGACAATAAACGGGCACAAACGCCCTAAGTTACAAGACTTTCAATCTCCAAAACAAAATGTCCGGGGACACGAACATCTGGCTAGCCCTCCTCACCGTGTATAGATTGCCAGCACTCCATAACTTAAGCTGTCTGAGGTAGGAGCTGATAGCACTGTGTTCCATTACTAATGCAGCATCTGAGTCATGTCCAGCATTTGATAAGAGATTGGCCAGACTCACGAGAGGGCCATCAATGATATCTCTAAAAAGAAAGGGACATTACATGGTATTAATAGCGATTGAATACATAGAACCAATCAACATTAGATCTCAGTATTTTCAAAGACAAAATACCGATTCAATTATTCTTACATATCGTTTTGAGCATAGAACAAGCTTCTTAACAAACATTCCAGTGCAGCACCATCATTTCCGATGAGACGCCAGTAGAAGGAGGCTGCATAAAATGCATGCCAATTGCTGCTATCCTAGGATAGATATCCTGTTGCTATGTCTGGAATCTCAAAATCCAACGTTGACATGAAATATCATATTCATATGAAATATAATACCCATACCTTCTCAAGGTATTCATGCATACAGTGTCCAAATAATGCTATGTCATCAGTGGGAATGAAAGGTAGCAATGCATAAGCTGGAGACCCACTGTTTTCGTTTATTGAAAAAATGCCTGTTTTTATCAATTTATAGTCAAATTATTGCATTATCAAATTGTCCATACCTATTACCCACTGAATAAAATGATCACCCCAACCACTGAAATTATTCTATTAAAAGTTAACTCACCAGGGATGTGCCTGTAGTCGCCCATATAAAAAGTTTTGGTGTATATTGAACACAGAGGAACATCTGTCAAACTCTGTCCCAAGCACATATATTGTTCAAATTGAGAATATCCTTCAAAATTCTTTTCAAGGGCAGGTAATATTGAGAAGTCAAAGTCAGAGAGCAGTCCTGACTCTAGACAGTCATTTTCAAATGCCTCATTCACTACATCCTCTTCTCCTTCGGAGCTCAACTAAATTGAGATTAGGTATTGACTATCCAACTATAACGGGGTTATGAATTGAGATCATGAAACAATAGAGACACTTACCAATGGCGCATCATCTACAATGTGCCTTTTCACTATTTCAAGCCTACTCAACAAAATATCAGCATTTTTCACTAATTTATCCTGTTCCAACACTTTCTGTAAATTGTCATGTTCCCTCAAGTCATATTCAGAACGTTCCTGGAATTAATTGAACTGAAAATGCTGCCTCTGCAAGAGAAAGATTCTATTTTGGGTATCTCTGTAGAATGAAGATTGACACCTTTCTTGGTATGATAACTCACCTTCATGTATATATCATCATGTTGTAGAATCAGATGAGTTACAGAACCAAGCAATATGAAATTTCCAACAAAAAACAAAAGTCCCCAAACCATTATTTAAGCAAGCACACATATGTCATCCTACAGCTTGAATTACAAATTAGTGACAACTTTACATAATGGTATTGAACCTTCACATCCAAATTGTCATACATGGTGAACAAAGAACAAGCTACAAGTTAGAATTCATAAAGGCCTTGGGTCCTGCTAGTAATTAATTGACAATTATGTAAATAAGTAATCTACTAGTGGTTCACTAAATTTCTAATCCAAAGTCTTACCTATAGAGGTGTATGGGTATATTGCAAACATAGCAAAATACTGGATATCAACTTTCTAATCCAAGGATTAACACAAGAGATGGAAGAGTCTAAACTTTGAATCAACAGCAGGTGGCAAGAGAGAACAGAGTGGTTTTAGCCCACCATAACCCTCACAGCTTACAACTACTTAACTTCACAGTACAGAAAAAAATAAATAAATAAACTTAAATCGACTAAATAGGTTAATGAAGACAGTCTAAAGATACAGATAATAGATATGTCCAATCTGCAATGCCAATTGAATAAAGCTGGTGACTGATACAGTATATCAATTATACAATATTTTAATCACAATACTGTAGTTTATTTTGGAAATGGTTTACAATGCACTTGTTGATCGATGATAGATCCTGTCGAGAATTTCGTCTTGCGCGCGGCGCAAACTTATTCTGACGCAAGCCGCTTAACTTCGCGTCTCATATTAGCGGTCTAGCATCGCCAGACAATTATAGTGCTAAGCTCGAAGCTGATGACGCGACTTTGAAAAATATTATTCAGTGCGCGCAAAATAAAATTCTTGACAGGATTACTGGATTAATTTGAATTACACGACGCCGTGCACTTTGGATAGAAAATACTAAAATCGAAATACTTATAGTAGGTACTATAAGATACTTTATGCTTAAGAGATTGTGATCGATTTGTAGGATTTCACCCAGCACCCTACCCTGGCCTTGCTGGCGGGATTTTATTCCTGGCAAGGGGCGGATTGAAAATCGTGCGCACCGACGGTAGGGTAAAATCCTATAAGTGATAGATAATAATTTTCATAAGGCCACAAGATTTTACTTAGGCTGCATAGGACATACTACATAGCCTTGTGATGCAAAGGTATGATTCATTCTTTCACCCTTAGTTCATTGGGCATGCCAGGGAACTGTACCCAGGATCTTTGACCATAGGCTAATCACAGTTCAGCAATGCACTAATGACCACATGTTTTCATATCATTGTACTTGTGCAATAGTTGTATGTATTATTAATGCATCATATCATTTTCATCTCATCTCAGAAGTGAGGGCCACACTTTATGGAGATCCTGAAGGGGAGACAATGATGTCTTGAAACTGTCAGTAGATTTGTGGTGAAAAAGTGTATGGGTTTAATCAATTGACTTTGTATCACTGTCTACAATGTTCAATCATCTGAAACAATTTGACAAGGGTTTTGATTTTTTAGGCTAGTGTCATCTTTAAGCACCGTGGGGGAAGTTCAACTCTAAAAAGCAAAGACATGGTTCTTTATTAGAAATTACATGTGTGCTAAAAGTGGATATCCACTTTTGGAGATGATATCTGCTTTTAAAAGCCAATGTACACTGATGTCCCCTTTCAGCTGCATACCTAGATGCATATACTTTTTACATTTTTAGGGTCAAGCTTCCTTGATTGCACTCCTTTGGTCCTACCCTATCCGTAAACTTTATTTGCAATAAATATCAGCAATGTTAGTAGGTCAATGGATGACAGAGTTCTTCCTCTTGTTAATGGTGAGGCAACATGTGAAAACAAAAGAGTAAGTCTATCAACTGGTCATTGACTACTCCACTGACATCCCCTTTTTGCCCCATTTTGCCCGGTGCCTACTTTGTGCCCCTTTTCGCTCCTCTTTTTCAGCCGTCTCCTACAAACATGTTCCCAAATTGCCCCCTATGTGCCCAATTATCGCCCCCATTTTGCACCCTGATTTATGCTCTTCCCGCAAGGGGCACACAAAGGAGGCACGAAAGGGCATATAGGGGGCAATTTGGGAATGCTTTCCACAAAGGGCCACAATGGGGGCAAATAGGGGGCACAAAGAGGCAATTTGGGAACATGTGTGTGCTACACACTGTGTAGGAGACAGCTGAAAAAGGGGTAAGAAGGGGGCACAAAGGAGGCGAAAATAGTGCACCAAGGGGCACATTGGGAGTGGGAAGGGGGCAAAAAGAGAGCGTCGGGCGTCGGCAGAGATGTTAATGGCCAATTACCTTTCTACTCATCATTCAATATCTTAAGCAATTTGAATGTCCACTATAATTCATAGTAAAGAATTTTTATTCAGGTTAATTAATCAAAATTCATTGAATTAACAATGACCCCAATGACATTTAAATTCAGCAACTAATGGACAAGATTGATGATCTTTTGAAAAAGATGAACAACAATAAGGAGCTCATCTCCAGTTATGATACATCATATGAAAATCAGCTTAGTACGGTGTCACACTTAAGGTTTTTATTTATTAACAAAATTGCGCTCCATCTTTCAATTATCA
>CAMPET010000016.1:606034-627262 GCA_946803715.1 Beroe ovata | reverse complement strand
TGGTACGATTGTGTGGACTAACTTTTCTCTCATTCTGAATTGAGCTGAAAGTGAAACTTTTGAATTTCATAACTTAACTTTAATGTTTAAGCAATTAGAATTCACATTTTGTTTATTTGAATATTCCGAGTTTTAACTCGAAAGATGCCACTTGAATTTGGAATTCAGTATCATTCTTATGGTTCCATTTTCGCTTCAATACTATTACTCCAATTACGAAGCTGGTTTTTATTTTTTACATGTCGTGACCGTATTTGATTTTATAAGTCAAAGTGTACTATTTCTTCAAGTTAAGTGTACTTGAAATACAAAATACTTGCCNGCACTCCACTAAACCCCTCAGGGTTCACACTCTCTGAAACAAGGCAGACACAGAAAGAGAAAAGTGAGAGCACT
The DNA here is from genome assembly GCA_946803715.1 of Beroe ovata. NCBI lineage: Eukaryota > Metazoa > Ctenophora > Nuda > Beroida > Beroidae > Beroe > Beroe ovata. The sequence continues at coordinate 626,866 of CAMPET010000016.1, read as the reverse complement.
CAACACTTTCTTACACTACAGTTTCAATATAGAGACACGTACCATATAACCATAAGGGGTACTACAGTAAACGTGGTGATGATTAGCGCGGTAGCACCACAGTGGCCGTGATAATCTGACTTTATTTGGTATGATCGGAGCATGTTCTTGCCTCTATATCAAGTGCTAATTGTTTCTGTTATATAGAGAGGGGGGCCGGGGGCAACGTGTTTCGCGCGGGTTTGATGCCTGTGATATAATTGTGCCACAGTGCACAGCACCTGTCCATCTCTATGTTGATTGTTGGCATGATAATGTTCAATGTTGATCATTTGTCATTGATTATCAGCCATGATCATTGACTAGACTTGCTTAACTGGTACGATTGTGTGGACTAACTTTTCTCTCATTCTGAATTGAGCTGAAAGTGAAACTCTTGAATTTCATAACTTAACTTTAATGTTTAAGCAATTAGAATTCACATTTTGTTTATTTGAATATTCCGAGTTTTAACTCGAAAGATGCCACTTGAATTTGGAATTCAGTATCATTCTTATGGTTCCATTTTCGCTTCAATACTATTACTCCAATTACGAAGCTGGTTTTTATTTTTTACATGTCGTGACCGTATTTGATTTTATAAGTCAAAGTGTACTATTTCTTCAAGTTAAGTGTACTTGAAATACAAAATACTTGCCGGATGTTGTCTGTCCGCTAGGCTGTTTCTTGCGCGCGGCCAGCGGCGTTGCCGGATGTTATCTGTCCACTGTTTCTTGCGCGCGCCTTCATCGCGATCGAAGGCCGAAACAGGCCTGTTTCGGCCTTCGATGACAGATGAAGTTGCTTGTCGATCGATGATAGACCCTATCGAGAATTTCGTCGCGCGCGGCGCAAACTTATTCTCAAACTTATGCTCAATGCTGACGCAAGCCGCTTCGCGGCTTGCATCAGCGGTCTGGCATCGTCCGACAAGAAGTTGCCGGATGTTATCTGCCGCTGCCCACTGTCCATGTTTGTTGCTTGTACTAATTGTATGTAGGATCTTCCCCGGCCCTTTGCCCTTGCTGCAGCTGGCGGGATCGGAATTCGGATTTTATCCCTGGCGGAAGGACAATTGCGCGGCGCCGACGGCAGGGTAAAATCCTGCAAGTGCACACGTTGCGCGCCCCTGTTGTACTGAGTGAACTGAAAAGTCGTAGAAAGGAGACGCCCGTAGAAAGGGTCACCGCGGGAACAATTTTCGCGGCAAAACGGCAATATAAACGATAAACCAAAACGTATGCGCGCGCGAAAATTCANCACCTTGGCAAGTTGCCAGAACAAGGCAAACACACAGCCACCCTCACCAAGTACCTGAATAATAGGAAAATAAAGGGCAAGGAGCTGGCTGCCAGATTAACTAAAACTCAAAGAGTACTCGCTCAGGTGATTTTTACATTGTATCACGCTCGCTGTGTGTTAGAGAAGCCACTGTTCAATCAATGTGTGATCCACATTCTACTCGTATATCCATTCTCCACTATTTCAGAAAGAGCATGAGTTGAAGACGGCGAAACAGCAGATGAGTGAACTCGAGAACAAAGCCAGGTTTTACAAACCTATCCTTGTTATTGCTACAGTACGTAGAAACGTCATATTAGAAGCTACGAGCCTGTACGTAATATCGCCAATTCCTCAGGACAANAATCATTTTTAGCCTCATGTCGTATGTGAAGAAATTAGAACTAAGAGGAATAAGAAGCTATGGACCTGACAAGGCGACTTTCATAGACTTTCCGAGACCTGTTACCCTCATTTTAGGTAATCTATTATTCAGTGTGAATGATATCTGATACCTAATCTTTATTCCTACCTATTTGTCCATTTCTCCAGGTCACAATGGTAGTGGAAAAACAACCATCATTGAAGCACTGAAGTTTGCCTGTACTGGCGATACCCCATCGGGTAACAAGGGACATTTTGTTTTCAGTCCAAAACTGAATGATGAATATGAAATAAAGTAAGTACTTAGTATTGTCAAAATGTAGAATTATTAACTTTACAACACTACTTTATACAATCAAATTTGAGGCACTGATGATGTGTAAAATGAAAGATTTCTGCCTCACCATGATGAGAGTTTAATTCATAATATCGGCGTCTCATTCTTGTCAGAGAAATTGGGAATGATTTTATATTCCTGAGAGTATCTGGAAAGATCAAAGTAGGCCTCAATGAGTAAATGGACACCCGAGACTCTTATCTAACCTCCAATCGACTGAAGATGACACAGTTTCGGACCCCAAAAGTGTATTCATCGAAAGATACGTCTGTGACCCTAATTTGATAGCTGACAATAGTGTGGATCAATAACCAAAAGACATAGAGTTGATCGCCGTTATCTAGTTGGTTAATATGCGATTGGTAAAGTGTGAAGTTTGTTCTCGTGTGTTCTGTACATATGATCATATCGTTTACAGTTGCCATGACTGAATGATGATACATACATATCATGGGACATAGGATCAGGCTAGATCCTGCTAACACTCCCCGTATACATTGCTAATAGTTGCAGCATAGCCATTAGCAATCTGCTATAAATCGATAGGAGGTCAGATAAGGGTCTCAGACTTCTGCTTATATTACTCTTCACCCATAAATCATCATTTCGTGTCTAATTTTGGGCGCTTTTTCCATAATTGAGGTTCAACAGCTCTGTTACCACTTCTTGTGTCAGATAGGACATTTGTACATGCTTTCTTTATATATTTTTGTTTCTTTAAAAAAAAGATAGGACTGAGAAACTACAATAGGGATTTTGTGAGTCAGTGGGCGCCAATTTTGGCGGGAATAAATGGACGATACTCGTACTTATACGTAACACGCGGTGCGATATTTGTGGATACATCGACGCGCATTATGGGCGAGCGCGCGCTGCCGATCCGGCCGGCCGGCCCGGCCCATGATCTAGCGCGCGTACTTGCCTAGCTGGACCAAACCGTTTACCGACCCTGGCTCAGTAGTCAGCTTCGATTGATTTATCTATTGTGATTTTACTTAATGTCACTATATATTTAACTTGAATCATTACACAGGGGGCAAGTTAAGCTGGAGTTCGTGGATATTCTAAAGAAAGCGAGTTTGGTATCTCGCACATTACACACTCAGCAGAAAGCGAAGACAGTTTCCACCAAAACTCTAGATGGGACCATCAAACGGAAATCCAGGGATGCAGATGGCAAGGTAATTGTTATTCTGAGGGGTTAGATCGGAGTTTTTAAGACCCTGAATATGTTTGGATGTGTGATACAGTTACGAGTCTCATTCTCTCTCAGGAGACGATTGAAAGTATCAGTATGCGATGTGCTGACCTTGACACGGAGATGATACGGTCCCTGGGGGTCGGTAGTAGTGTGCTGAACAACGTTATCTTCTGTCATCAGGAGGACAGCCTGTGGCCCTTGTCTGAAGGGAGTACTGTCAAGAAGAAATTCGATGAGATTTTCGGGCAAAAGAGGTAGGATTTCTATAAAGGTTTCGCAGCGTTATATTCCCTAGTACCGAGACAAGTTGCTGAAATTGTGCTATCCACCAGGCAAACAAAGTGTGTTGATGAACTACGTAAAAAGTGCAAGGAAATCAAAGATCAGAACAAGGTTGCTAAGGTAGACTTGCAGCATCTCCAGAACAACCAGCACAAAGCGGCTGAGTTGGAGGAAGAATTGGACCGGGTGGAGGTTAAGGTGGCAGCTGGGGCCATGGAAGTGGATCAGATCGATAAGGAGGTATATGCGTCATATCGTATACGAGACTGCAACATTATGATACCACTTTATGACAACATTATATCATGACACTCAAATTGATGAACTATCTCAGTTGAAAGAACTGCGGGAAAAGTTGGACAAATCTCATGAAAAGGTGGAGGAAGTGAGGCAATTAGAGAGGAAGAGGGACGAGTGTACAACTCGTTTGGAGAGTGTGGAATCAGCTAAGAATCGTCTCGCAAGAGAAGTGAAGACTGAGTTTCCTCAGCCGACGGAGAAACTGCTGCAAATGCTATCCTCCTTCGAGCAAGAACTCCAGGTTAAGATGAACTGCCGCAGAAACTTTCCTCATATCTTGAAAAAGTATGATACCAACGATGAATCAAAAAGGGAGACATCCAAGATAGCCAGTCTCCAGGAATATTTCGTTTGGGGGAGATGTAACTGAGATATCTCACCAATTCCCCCTTCAAACAGGACAAGCGGAAACGTGAGCACGAACTTACGATGAAACACAGTGACGTCATCTTGTCACATGACAAGTCTGAAGAAAACATGCAGCGTTTCAGTATGGATATTGGACGACTTGAAGAAGCTCAGAAACTGTATGCAAACCTACGGGAGGAACACTCGAAAATGATCAGCAAACTCGCAAAGTCGTTCCAAGATAATTCACTGTTGCTGATGGGACAAAAAGTCGTCGTACGTGCTACGGATCAGATTCAATCCTTGATGAAAATATCCTTAGATGCTTAGATCATCTGCAAATTTGTCTCTGAAACAATCACGTTTTTTTCAGGTTGATCAAGAGTGTAACGTGATACAGTGTGTGGAGGCTAAGATGGACGAGAGTAGCAGGAGAGAGGAGAGGAGGATCGCAGACACCAGAGCAGAGATGAACAAACTCAACAAGAACATTGACGGTGTCAAGACTACCATATACAAAGCTCAGGAGGAGGTTTATTCCAGCAGAAATGATCTGGAGCCTGAGAGGGGGGCAGAATCAAATGAATTGAAAGACAGCGTTTCGTAGCTGCTGATTTGAGCCAATAATCTTGGCACCTTTTCAGCTAAGAATCAAAACGGAAAGTCGGAAGAAACTGAAAGAAGAAATGGACAAACTGTTGATAGAAATCAATGGTATAAAGACAAGTGGTCAGAGTCTGTCCAGAATTGAGGTTATTTCAGCCAGCAGACAGTTCTCTGATGTTTTATCCCTGACAAGTTGAAAGAGAAGAACTAAGGATGAATTTTTTCAGAACGATATCGTTGCTGTGGAAGAGGACATTGCCGACTTTGAGAAAACGTCTCGTCTCGAGGAAATCAAGACAAAGTTACAATCAACCGGTGACGAAATGCAGAGTGTTGCAGCTAAACAGGACAAGATATCAGGTAATGTTAGCAATGGCGCAATTACCCATCACAGATCTACATTCCTTACCGTCACATGACCATCTGCATTGTGTAGGCGAGCTGGAATTGTTACACTCTGAGAACAGAGACAGACAGGATAGGGAGAGAGCCCAGCAGGAACTTGGGGTGAAGAATGCGGAGGTGGACAAGCTCCTCTCCACCCACAAGGACACTCTTATCCGACACCTTGGCAAGTTGCCAGAACAAGGCAAACACACATCCACACTCGCCAAGTACCTGAATAATAGGAAGATCAAGGGCAAGGAGTTGGCTGCCAGATTGACTAAAACTCAAAGAGCACTCGCTCAGGTGATTTTTACATTGTATCACGCTCGCTGTGTGTTAGAGAAGCCACTTTTCAATCAAAGTGTGATCCACATTCTTTACACACATCCACATTCTTTACATGTACATTTTTACACGTACATCCATTCTCCACTAATTCAGAAAGAGCATGAGCTGAAGACGGCAAAACAGCAGATGAGTGAACTCGAGAACAAAGCCAGGTTTCACAAACCTATCCTTGTTATTGCTACGTAGAAACATCATTTCAGAAGCTACGAACCTGTACGTAATATCGCCAATTCCTCAGGACAATCCGTGATCAGATCGTGAACGTGTGCTCCACTCCTGCCATATACGAGAATGAAGTGAAGACAGCAGAGAATGAGTATCAGAGACTGAAGAAGGAGAACAGCAATCTTGTCGGCATCACCACGGTCTGGCAAAAAGTCAAGGATCAGGTTCGTCACGCGGTCATATAGGTGTTCCGTAAATTGGTCTGAACTCTGATTCCAATTCACTTGTCGGCAGTTAGTAGCACCATTAGTTGAAACGATTGTTAACGAATGTTAACGATTGTTAACGAATGTTAACGATTGTTAGTATTGCCGATCAACGACTGTAAACAGTTCCCTCACTTCAGATAAAAGAAACACATTCTTGTCCCATGTGTAAATCTCATCTCGATGACAACAGTACGAGTCGAGCTGTGGAAAGCTTGGGTCGGAAGATAGCCAAAGCGCCAGAGCGAGCAGTGAGTCGATTTACCTTAGATAAAGTTCCCAGGGGAGCTGGCGATATCCTGGACAGTGATGAGACTCTTAAGTTTGTGCATGTTTCGATAATCATCGTGACCACGCTCAAATTTGATTGTATAAAGTAGTGATTTACCTTATGTTCGATTATTTTGAACCCAACGTTCCAATGACGCAATCCTCCTTTTCTCAGATACAAAGCAAAGAAAACGAAGCAGCAGCTGAAAAGCGGTATGTGGCACTGAAAGCGGCCGCGCCCCTCTACGACCAGCTCAACGAGTTGGAGCGTGACAAGATCCCGGAACTATCGGAACTGGTGACGTCACTGGCTGAGCAGATTGCGGAGGAGAGACAAGTGGTGGAGGACATGGAAGAGGATGTCCAGGTGGAGGCAAGCGAGGAGTTTGAGGCCCGGAGTATGGAGAGAGATCTGGACTATGTGGATAGATTGCAGGCGGAGTGTTCCAACCTCAGGGAGAACATTGCTAAACTCAGCGCTCGATTGACTTGCAGTTATACCAAGGTGAGATAGATATTAGGTATAGGCGTCATGATATGTCATCTATGTCATATTCATGCGCTTTCAGTTATATTCTCACTTGAGCGTGTTCAATGTGCTCAATAATAAGCCCACTTTGTACAGACGTTGAAGGAGGCAATATCAGAGCAAGCGGGTTATCAGGAGGAGTACAAGCGCCTGCAAGAGGAGCAGACCCGGCTAGCTGCCAGCAAATCCAAGAAGGAAGCGATGCAGCTAAGTCTGCAGAAGAAACTGCTTGGACTCAAAGAGGAGCATGCAGCCCTCAACACTCAGCTTCAGGGATTGAAAGGACTCGAGGAACGGGTAAATCCCCTATTCAATCATCAATGATACAAGGCATGTTTCTGTATAAGTATCTTTGGAAATGGAGGGTGTCCAAATATCGCACTTTCGGATGTCCGTCTAGTGTATCGCAATGTATTCAGCGGAAGGAGAAGGCGCTTGAAATCGGAGAATTATCCAAAGCGGAGAGGAGTGTGGGTGAGACTATCCAACCGGCACAAGTCAAGTTAGACTCGCTGGAGGCGGATTGGGTGAAGTTGCAGGACTCCGATCAGAAGACGCAGAGAGAGATTAGAGATGCTCTCAACACCCTGTCTCTAGATGTGCAGAATGCACGAAAACTGGAACAACGGGTTAGTGTGAATCATGATTCTTCCCTCTCTTATGCCGATCCTTGGATTAGAAAATCGATATCCAGTATTTGCTATGTTTGTAGTATACCCATACACCTCTATAGATAAGACTTTGGATCATGATTCATACCAGTTTTGGGTTGGGTAAAGAATTAGTTACTCATTATATCAATTTGAATTCTGAATTTGAAATCTCTAGCTGGCTAACAGTCGTGGGATGGACGGCAGTGACTTAGCCTCGCTCACTGAGAAGTTAGAACGATGTAAATCCGAGTACGAGTGTCTCAAGATACAGAAGAAGAAGTTAGAGAGTGAGTTACAGCAGGTGAAGCGAGATTTGGACTCGAGCCAAGTCCAGAAACGAGATCTTGAGGACAGCCTGCAGATTAGGAAGTATGAGCAGGACATGGAGGGGTGAGTGTGGCCTTGTTGATGGATGTTCTGGTAAATCAGTGCCCAAGCAAATTATAGACTTCACACAATGAGTGAAGATCACAGCTATTTCTTGTTACGTCACAACTTGTTACAACACAACTTGTTACAACAGTTACTTACCTCAGTATAAAGTCTGAGATAAGCGCTATCGAGAAGCAATTATCGGACAAGGGCGTGTCTACTGCCCGGAAGGAAGCTGCCAAGCTGCAGAATGCGATAGAAGAGAAGCGCCAGTTCAAAGCGGGTCAGGAGGGCCGGAACAAGGGCCTCTCGGACCAGATTTCCCGGTTACAACGCGAACTGAACAGCGATATGTTCAAGGATGCTCGAGTGAAGTATCACCACGGACTTATCGAGTATACGGTTGGGATGAAGTCAGCAAAAGATCTGGAGAAGTACATACTTTCGTTTGAGAGGGCCATCATGCACTTTCACAAGAGTAAGATGGAGGAAATCAACAGATCACTGCGGTCACTCTGGGTTCAGGTGTATAGGTGAGTGGTAATGAGTGTGTCTGCTTGTTGTCACTCTCTGTGTACTCTATAAGTATATGTTAACAGTGTGTTAACAGCTGTCTACCTCATTTCAGGGGTGGGGATATTGACTTCATTGAAATCAGCACGGATGATGACTTCAGCGCAGAAACAGTCAGCAGGAGGAAGACATGTAACTATAGGGTGGTCATGAACAAAGGAGGTAATATACCGCGTCATCATCTGTCTGTGACGTCATATATCATTATCTATGACACCTGTAATTCCCGTGTGTCACCCGTTGCAGCAGGTGCTATTTGCAGGTGTCATGATCGACATGCGACAACACAGCAGCGCTGGACAGCGTGTGCTAGCAGCACTCCTCATCCGACTAGCCCTAGCTGAGACATTCTGTGGGAACTGTGGCATCATCACGCTGGACGAACCGACCACTAACCTCGACAAGGATAACATCCAGAGTTTAGCCGTGGCGCTCAGTAACTTCATCAAGGGACGGGAGAGTGAGTGTACACAGCTTGTAGCAATTGAGATTTGAATATCTTTAATCAGACATGAACATGTTGGTCAATGGTTTGTTCCTCACTCATGTTCTATCATGAATTCAATATGAAATTACATCTGTGATAGGCAATTTCGGGTTGCAAGTTTCCATGGTAACCATAACTCTACTCCGCAGAAAGTGGTAGTTTTCAGTTGGTAGTCATCACTCACGATGAGGACTTTGTGGAGCTGCTGGGACGGACAGCCCACATCCCCTACTACTTCAAGGTGTCCAAGGATCACAACCAACAGAGTACTATCACGCGTAAAAACATGGATGCGTGATATTGACATCGGATTCGCGGACTCGAAGAAGGTTTTTTTTAATTCATTGGTTTTTATTATCATTGGAACAGGGGATTCCAAACTAAAATCAATCTTTGATGACCTAAGACAAAATAAACAATCTAATATTTAATAAAACGAAAATTAAATATTTCACAACAAAATCTCACGCATATTAAAACTAAAACAATCAATATCCTGTTGAATCACATCCCGTACAAAATCAGACAAATAAAATCACTCCAAATCATAACCGGTCACATGTCGGGTCTTTAGTAATTTCATAAAACATCAGTTTTTAACTCCACGATCAAACTTGTCACTTCATTTGAATGCAAGGAGCTGGTCCAGATTGCAGATGAAATTATCATCGAGCGCTGGCTCCTCGTGTCCGAAGGAGAGAGCCCCCAATTTCGAGTGATCTGGAGTATCGAGAATGCCCCTCCCAGGCGATCTGCTCATTCTAGTGTCTGGTGACCTGTGGAAGAGGGGAGACTCTCTGCCAATATTGTGGAAGAGGCTCCCCCGGTCGGGCGTGACGCACCTGTTGAAGAGGCTCGGTTCAGGTGTGCTCGATCTAATGCTCGTGCGGTCTGGGGTCTGGGAACGAGCTGGAGACGAGGCTAGGAATAGGAATTTGGGAGAGTCGTGTAGGAGAGGTGAGGAGGTGAGGGGTGATGAGAGCAGGGCGTTCCTGACGGGAGAGTCTGAGAACAGGGCATCTCGGTATGGAGACAGGAAGATGTCTCCGCCACAATCAACTGGAGACTGTCTGTCTTCATCCTCCCGATCTCCTGATCCTGACTTCAGCTCTGGAGTGTCTAATCTTCCCATTGCTTGAGCTAGGAGCACCTCATTCTTCTGTAGGAGTAGGTTAGACTGCTCGACAAGGGTGGCACTGGACGCCCCAACAGTTAACATTGGTTCTTCTAGTTTCGCTGATTTGTTACCATGCTCCTGCTCTATTTCCCCCTCCTCTCCGTCAAAGAGTCGTTTTCTTGCGGTGAATATCTGCTTCACAAAGGAATTTTCCTTGGGTTTCACTGAGTTTTTGATTTTCAGAACCTTCTTTTTCGGGGAATCAGACACGCAATCAGAACGTCTCTTCTTACCAGATCCAGGGGTCTTCGGTTTAATTGATTTTAGTTTGCTTGTTTCGAACGGGAATTCCTCAGCATGATAATGGGACACCATTCTGTTCCCTGTCTCCACTGTCATATTCTCTGCTGGGATTGGACCATTGTGTTGCTCTGTGACAGCATCTTCAGCTGATTGATCACCAATCTGATGTACCGGTTGCAAAAGTTGGCACAATGCCGAGCTATCAACGGGCTGTCCATCTTGAAACATTGTATCTGACACTGTTCTGCCCATGAGTAACACTGCCTGTAGTAGCTCCATCGCACAAGAAGTGGTAGATGACGGGGAAGAACTGGTGACAGTAACTTCACCTTGCATCACATTGATAATCTGCTCATCTGCCGCACCTGTGTCCGGCAGGGTGTCTGTCAGAATGTCAGCAATGACTTGTGACAGGATGTCAGATTCCTCAGTTGGTGCGACTGTCACAGACAGCGGGGCATTGTCTTCAGCGGGAGTTGTCACAGCGTCCGTCCCAGAGCTATCCTGGACACTCTCTTCTACCTCCGTGCAGTCTTCAATTGTTCCCCCGTCTTCCGTGTAATTTTCTAACAGCGTGACTGTTGGGAAAAGCACCTCAGGATTCGATATTGCCAAAGTTGGTGTTTCAGCTTGGTCAGACAGAACGAAATCGGTCTGGATTGAGTCTGCCGCGTGACTATTCACTGATGGTTGTTGCTGGGTTGACAATACACTTTCTGTTGACAGTACATTCTCTTGGTACTGGAGTTCACTCGACAACTCCGATACCTTTGGACAGTCACCTGATATCTGTGTCTGTGAGCAACTTGATTGCATGACATACTCACTCACAGACACGTGCTCTAATTCTCCAGCATGACCGTCTGTTTCAACATGATTGATATCACTGCTCTGAGAGTGGTGTATCTGTTCTACCACCTCGGGTAGTTGGGTGACTGTTGGATCGACAGCTGTCATCCCAGTATTTTCAGGAATATGATTGATATGATCACTAACGTCTCCTCCATGATAGCTCTCTTCAGTTTTGAGAAATACTGCATGATCCCCTGTCAACTGAGCAACTTGATCAGTGATGGGCAGATTTACATTCAGATTCATGATATCTGGCGGAGTTGCAGCTGACTGATACCCTCCCCCCTCCTCCTCCCCTCCTCCTTCCGGACACTCGTCTGTCGCGCAGCGTGACGTCACGCGTGACGACTCACGCGACTTTGCCAACAGCTCTGCTGCTTCCTCACGCGGCACATTGATGATGTCACCATTAATGGTGAGTGTTCCGTCCGTGTTCTGATGTACGGGTATCAGAATCGTGTCTTCGCCTGGGTGGTGAGCGTCAGATTGTTGTGCTATGTTGGGGGACATGGTTTGAATTTGATCATTGAACTCAAAACTCTCTCCTCGGCTTACCACTGGTTTTCCTCGAATTTACTTCACTATCAATAGCTGCTGCATTTTCTTTAGATCTCTTCTGCTTCTTAATGACTGGCAATGGATAATGGTATTGATAAATGCTCCCTTACTTAGTTATCCGCCCCCCTCCTTTCACATCCAATTACAGTTGCCGCCTGTGCATTATGCGCCTGATAATGACTACCTGAATGTAGATCTATCTCCTCAAGTCCAGAGTACACATCGGAACTGTCCCCCAGTGCATCCCTACAAGCTTGTTTTCTCTTGATGTGTAGTTTATAGTTATCCTTCCGAGTGAAAAGCGTGGAACAGGTCCTGCATTTGAACCTGGAAACAACAGAATAACACGCTCAGTAAGAATTACACGTATTTCATTCTCTACAATTTTGCAATTGTTTTGTATGCCAGTTTCCATCTATGATACCTACTTCATTTCTGAACAAAATTAGCATGTGGCTCACCTGTGTTTGCCAGTATCATGAGTGTAAAGATGTCGAACCAGCTGATCGTGGCGCTTGAACGAGTCACCACACTCGCTGCACACGTGTCCGCGCGTCGCAGAATGCACGTGCATGTGCGATCTCAAGTGCGATGTTTTGTAATAGGACTTGCTGCAGAATGGACACCGATGTCTCATCTCAAGACCTGCATAGAGACAAGTGGTGAGAAGTGAAGTATTTTTATCAGTGCCATATTGATGGGACATCTCACATTTTATTCTGTTTGGAATATTTCATCCCTACCTGGGATGTGGGAATTGTTCTTGCAACCCGCACAAGGACATGGTCCTGGCTGTTCATTTAGTGGAACAAGAATCTCTTTCGGAGGGGGTTTCTTCGGGCATTCTCCGCCCGCTTTCAGTTCCTTTCCTCTCCTCTTCCCATTCTTGACGCCATGATTTTCCCGCAGAAACTCCACTGCTGCATTCTTTATTGATTTCAAAGAATTTCGGTAGTCTGCGTTTTGTTCCAATGATTTGTGATGATCCATTTCCAAAACGGCCACAGCCAAGATCTCCTTTGCTTCAGCAAGCGTGAGAGGCGGATTCTTGGGTTTGATCCTCCTATTCCTAAGTTCCACCATGATGCCTGGTACAGAAACCTGCCCGTCGTGTGACAGTAACAAACTATTCTCAAACAAGTAAACGATCAACAGAGCACGAGAATGGTAGTTGTAGAACAGGCAGGTGCTCTCTGTGTCTCTAGATGCAAATGGTTATCCCTTATATGGTCATGTCACCTTTACTTAGTGTCTCCGCATTATTGTATGGAATGGTGCACTCCACTAAACCCCTCAGGGTTCACACTCTCTGAAACAAGGCAGACACAGAAAGAGAAAAGTGAGAGCACTCAACACTTTCTTACACTACAGTTTCAATATAGAGACACGTACCATATAACCATAAGGGGTACTACAGTAAACGTGGTGATGATTAGCGCGGTAGCACCACCGTGGCCGTGATAATCTGACTTTATTTGGTATGATCGGAGCATGTTCTTGCCTCTATATCAAGTGCTAATTGTTTCTGTTATAATTATATAGAGAGGGGGGCCGGGGGCAACGTGTTTCGCGCGGGTTTGATGCCTGTGATATAATTGTGCCACAGTGTGAGTGCACAGCACCTGTCCATCTCTATGTTGGCATGATAATGTTGATCATTTGTCATTGATTATCAGGCATCAGCCATGATCATTGACTAGACTTGCTTAACTGGTACGATTGTGTGGACTAACTTTTCTCTCATTCTGAATTGAGCTGAAAGTGAAACTTTTGAATTTCATAACTTAACTTTAATGTTTAAGCAATTAGAATTCACATTTTGTTTATTTGAATATTCCGAGTTTTAACTCGAAAGATGCCACTTGGATTTGGAATTCAGTATCATTCTTTATGGTTCCATTTTCGCTTCAATACTATTACTCCAATTACGAAGCTGGTTTTTATTTTTTACATGTCGTGACCGTATTTGATTTTATAAGTCAAAGTGTACTATTTCTTAACTTCAAGTTAAGTGTACTTGAAATACAAAATACTTGCCGGATGTTGTCTGTCCGCTAGGCTGTTTCTTGCGTTCGGCCAGCGGCGCGCGCGCCTTCATCGAAAGCCGAAACAGGCCTGTTTCGGCCTTCGATGACAGTGTTCCCGCGCTGCGTGACCCAAATACTCCGCGCGCGCTGCGCGTCTCCGTCTTTCTACGACTTTTCAGTTCACTGAGTAGAACAGGGGCGCGCAACGTGTGCACAGATGAAGTTGCCGGATGTTATTTGCCGCCGCTGCCATGCAGCGCCCACTGCACTGGCCATGTTTGTTGCTTGTATTTGAATGTAGGTAGGATCTTCCCCGGCCCTTGCTGGCGGGATCGGATTTTATTCCTGCACCGTGGCGGAAGGACAATTGCGCGGCGCCGACGGCAGGGTAAAATCCTGCAAGGGCACACGTTGCGCGCCCCTAGTGTACTGAGTGAACTGAAAAGTCGTAGAAAGGAGATGCCCGTAGAAAGGGTCACCGCGGGAACAATTTTTGCGGCAAGACGGCAATATAAACAATAAACCAAAACGTATGCGCGCGCGAAAATTCACGAATGCGAGTCCATCACTCTGATCAGAATTCATGCGGAGTAAGATGGTTGCCATGTTTTTGTCATTACCTTGGAGAACTGGCCTGTGTCTACTTTGTCTTGTTTGTGACTTGAGTTAAATTTAGTGCAGTTGATCCAATGATTGTTTGCTATGACACATGTGTATCATATCTAAATCTTTTCTTTAAGGAGCTGTTATCATAAACATAAACGAAGATTTGACATCAAACTGTAATCTCCAATCAACTTTGTGACATTTAGCTTCAGATTGTTCTCCCCACTTCCGCATTCGCTAAGCATTTCATTGTGCTAGTCCGTTACTCATCTTTGAAAATTTGATGTTTTTGAATTTTTGAAAACTCAAACTAATGTATAGAAATCATCTCCAGGTTAGCAAAATGTTCAAAAACACATTCCAATCCGGCTTTCTCTCAATCTTGTACAGTATTGGAAGCAAGCCACTTCAGATCTGGGACAAGAAAGTTCGTAATGGGCACATCAAGAGAATAACTGATAATGACATTCAGTCCCTTGTTCTTGAAATTGTTGGAACAAATGTTAGCACCACTTACATCACCTGTCCAGCTGACCCAAAGAATACACTGGGAATCAAGTTACCTTTCCTTGTAATGATCATAAAGAACATGAAGAAGTACTTCACATTTGAGGTCCAAGTTCTAGATGACAAGAACGTGAGGAGGAGGTTCCGAGCTTCAAACTACCAGTCCACGACCAGAGTGAAACCTTTCATCTGCACCATGCCCATGAGACTGGACGATGGATGGAATCAGATCCAGTTCAACTTGTCTGACTTCACTCGACGTGCCTACGGTACCAACTACATCGAGACCCTCCGAGTACAGATCCACGCTAACTGCAGGATCCGACGTGTGTACTTCTCCGATAGGTTGTACTCTGAAGACGAGCTTCCAGCAGAGTTCAAACTGTACCTTCCAGTGCAAAACAAGATGAAGGCAAACGCCACACAATAGACACTTTCCATGCATTTATTAGACTAACACTTTACCTCGAGGCTGCTGATATTGTCGCTGAGCTGGGCTTCGTAATGTGGGTGGTCAGGTTCATCGCCTCCTTGTGACACTATCTCAGTGTGCAACAAAATGAATCCTATTTCAATTTCAGACTTCACGATGTTTTGGACTCTACAAACGGTTAAGACTTTAAGATCAGCATTTCCCTTCTATATCGGCTCCATATTCATTTGAAATATCAGAGAACATTTCTCATGTTTTAGTCTGGTACTATTTGATAACTTGCTAGCCGACTTTGAAAAGTGAAGATTCTGATGTGTGTCGTATGTCTATGAAGGGGCAAATAGATATTGATATCACATAATTTTAGTGTTGATTTTACTTGTACATATCTAAAATTGAGTGAAATATTTTGTTTCAATGATTGAGTTTCAAATTCAATGTATCAAACATGATGACATTTCATCATCTAGCATGTTATTCTTATTACAACTGTGGTTATAGTAATGACCGCCATGACCATAAGCTATATCACATAGGTTCGTTATGGTGCTATCGTGGCTAGCCAATGCATTCAAGGGAGAGGAGGGATCAGAGGTGGGTCTAGTGTCGGAGCTATACATCCATCCGGTGAGGGCGCTCAGACCTGTCAAGATGCCAAAAAGTTGGTTGCTTGGAAAGAAGGGGTTCGTGTATGACAAAGGAATGTGTTTGTTGTTCAAAGGTTCTAACGAGCGATTGAAGCACACGACTCCGGGTTATGAAGCTCTGTGCCGAATTGAAGTAGAATTATCCGGGGATGACAAGGTGACACTTGCCTATCGCGATAAACCGAAACTTGTCATTGATCTGACAAAGTTCAAATACACGGACAACTACACTGTTGAAACGTGTCCCAAGGGGTTTGAGTACTGTGAAGTAAGTGATGAGGCTAGTGCCTGGATGTCAGATATCGTTGGTAAGGAGGTTAGACTCATGTTTTCCCCGGAGAAGAAGTTGTCTGGCGAGGAAATGGATATTCAGTCCACGGACCCAGTGCTCATTATCGGTGAATCCTCGCTCCAGGATTTCAGCAAGGAAGCAGGTTGGGATGTTGAGATGGAGAGATTCCGTCCGAACATCGTGTCCTCTAACCAGGGAGCGTATGAGGATGAGACATGGCAGGAAGTGCAGATTGGAGATGCAATTCTCGAGTTCGATCACAGGTGTACCCGATGTTTGATTACGAATGTCAACTCAGCCGGCGAGAGGACGTCCGGTACGATGGACACTTTGCGGAGATACCGGCCCCGGTGTGAGAAGACCAACAAACCGGTGTTCGGGACTTATTTCTCCGTCAAGAAGGCGGGTCTTGTTACCCCCGGGGACAAGATTATCCTGGTGAAGCGTCGATCAGTCTGAGGTGATGGCTCATCATGTACAATGTACATTGTACCATATGTACATTGTATACGTGGCATGTAGATTCAACATCACCTTCCTAGGTAAGTGGAATGTTTGCTATGCTATTTTGTTATGCTATGTCATGACGTGGGGCTCTTGTTTTAATACGATCTAACTAAAACAACCTGACCCTGAATTTTATCTTAATACTTTAGACGACTCTTTGTTAAAAACGCTTTATTCTTATCAAAATTGGAAATTTTTTATTTCTTGTGTGTATGATGTATACTGTATAACGGATTCTTTTGTATTTCATTCTTTTAACCTTTTTCGGAAATCGCAAACTCAAGCATCACTAAACTGTAATATGAGCTGAGCGGTCCCTAACAAGACAGTCACTGTCCGTCCCCAAGTTTCATTCCAGAACGATACCAGTCAGTTATCACTCTGGTAAACTGGTTCAATGTAACAGCTCGATCTGACGTTTCCGCCCATCATAGGTGCGATGTCAGAAGACACAGTCCACAACCCCGGCAACTCTGTGTACACGTGTGCCAAGGTCGAGAATGTCAACCTGGACTCCACTTACACTGGTGTGGACGGTAATCTGAAGGACGTGGTCCAGGGATACCCCACGCAGGAACAGCACCCAATGTACCGGACAACGTCGCACAAGTACGGCAGCATGGGGCCCTGCCACCAGACAACTCCGCAAACATTCCACGGTATATCGAGCAAGTTCTCGGAGCACCTCAACAGATCGGGTATGTACAGGAATCAGAGTCTCAACACTTCCATGGACAAGAACAACTTTTAGAGAGTGGGGAATCAGTTCATGATGTGGGATTTTTACCCTGGCAGGTCAACTTTGGAATTTTACATTGCTGCATGGACATTTTCAGTTATATGTAGTCGGAAATGAAACAAAATGATGATTATATCTCCAACACTGATGTCATTTTCATGATTTGAAACATTGTTTCCTTGGCAACACGTGCATGATACGAATTTGCTGCTTGCAAATCTGCAATATCACGTGACAATGCAATTGCCTGCACAGAGCTCAGCCATCATGTACTTTCATAGCAAGTTTTAAACATTTGAAGATTGGTAACATCGTATTGAATGAGAGATATGCTTTGGAATACCTTTAAGTGCTTCCTAGTGTACTAATTGGAAGAAGCTCAAAACCTCATGGGGAAACTTAATATATAACGTAAATTTCGGTGTTTTACCTACTTGAAATATTTATGAATTGTGTATGTAAATATTTTGTAAATTGTGATTGCAGATTTTATAAGAGCACCGATATACATTTTAACTTTTAGCAACATTAGTATAGTTCAGTGCCATATCCTGAAGTTCAAGGGTTGTGTAACGCCCCGATATCTTGCTAACTCTATGATGAATCACTCCCTTAATCTCCCCCTCATAGACATGGCATACAGTGTGGAAGAAGAGGAAGGACCAAAGTGCTCGTTTTCCATCTACCTGGCCGAGGGAGATGCACTTGCAAAACAGGGTGACTACAACAAGGCGATCCAGGCATACTCCATCGCCCTCGAGATACAACCTGAGGATAAGAACTGCCTTGTAGCCAGGTAATACTCTTTGTACTGTCTACTTCTGTAAAGTTTGTTGTCATGGCAACACACTAAATGTACTCTTCTGTTGCTACAACAACATCCATCACAGTATCACAATCAGCAGGGGGTCAGCAGGGGGTCGTTGATATATTTTCATATGACCCCTTGCGACACTATTGACATTCAGTGATACTCCGCTAATTACAGTTTCACCTCAGGTCTAGATGCCACCTCAAGTTAGGTGATGCCGACTCAGCACTTAAGGACGCAGAATCAAGTCTGAAGGATGCTCATGATTTTACGAAGGGTTTATTCCAGAAAGCAGAGGCGTTGTACGCCATGGGTGACTTTGAGTTTGCACTTGTTCACTATCACAGAGGCAACAAATTGCGACCGGAGCTCAATGAGTTCCGACTGGGGATTCAAAAGGCTCGGGAAGCCATCGACAATTCCATTGGAAGTGAGTGATTGGGGCATTATTGAATACCTTCATATCGTTGTTGAGGTACTGTTCTCTGCATTGAGATTCCTAGTTTTGGGTTACCATGCCACTCATTAGGTTACTATAGGAATCTTTTGCTATTATGTAACCTAACACCCATTAAAATGTGGATTCTGCTCCTTTAAACATCGCGAAACTGTTTGTCAGATCCTAACACAGTGAAGCTAACATCGAAAGGGGATCTGTCATATTTCTACAAATATCTCGATGAGAAAGCTGGTAAGAAAGGCAAACCTGCAGCCCGAAAGAAAGCAGCCGCGAGGCCAGCGTTCGCTGCCAGCGTATCTAGTGAAAAGCAGAATACCAAGTGCCTTGCCGGGGACAAGACTGTAAAACAGGTACGAAATTGTGATGTTTTGTTGACTCCAAGAGGAGCTCGCTAACACCTCACTAAGCACCCGTTTATGTGTATGATATTTCAGCTTCTTGGAGAACTCTACGAGGACAGAGAGTATCTGGAGAAACTCCTGAACGATTCACGTGAGTCATTCTACCGTCTCATGTCTTGCGTCACCAAATATTAGGCATGTTGGATGATATTGTGAATGTTAGAGAACTAATACTCATGTTTAAGTCCTGACCGAAGGTGCAACAAAGCAATCGGACAGCACAATCAAGTCGTTGGTATCCAACGGAATCAGTTATCTCGACTCCAGACTCGATTTCTGGAGGCAACAGCAACCGCTCTACTCGAGAAAGAAGAAACGTATCGACCACAGCAACAGAAACCGCATCATTAAAGGATATCCTTTTGGACAAACGCCAAGTTTGGACCGCGAGTACACCTTCAACACATTTGCCACTTCCGAAATTCTCACTGAGTCATCTGTCATGAGCGACCACGCCCAAAAATAAGGATTTCACACTTCATTCTACATTCTGTAACAGCGATTCACGGGATTTTACATAGTAAGATTCATTTTAGACACTCATTTTAGCTTTTACATAATGTTTGAGACTCATTTGATCGCGTGAAGTGATCAGACTTTCACGTCACTTCACCATTTTATTTTACCAATCTAGGGATTAATACTTGACTTAAGATCTTTTTACACAATTCTCTTGATTATGAACCTTAACTGAAAATACACGATTGGGAACGATCCAACAAACTACGTGTTGCGGAACCTTGATGAAATTGATGCAGGTATGTTGGGCGTCATTAAAATTCTTTTCTTGGCAGCTTTCATCGAATGGGGCGGTCACAATTTATCAAAAGGGTCTTCTCAAACGCAACGAGCGTGTTGAAAATCTAATATTTTGGCATTTCGTAACGCGCGCGCACGACGCGCACTCTCGCATGGTGGCGAGATTTCTCCATGACAACGTTCTATCACTTGTAAACATTTCCATGACATTTGCGATCGCGAGATTCGAAATTTCATATCATCTTTCATTAAGGATTAGTTTATTCATTCAAACAATTTCTTTGCCTACAGCATTAGCAGACGGGAAGCCAACTGAAAGTTTACAACTGGGCAGAGCCTGTCTAAAGAAAGTACAACAAATCGACAACCTACCAAATAAGAAAGAGTTCATAGCAAATTTACACTCGAGTATAGGGTGTGCATTGCTTGAAATCGGTAATCTAGATGCAGCTCTGTCAGAACATAAACAAGATCTCACTATCAGTAATTCAATGTGAGTTGGAACTCAACATTTAGTGTTTTTCCTAAAAACTCCTACAGACCGCAGTCTAATATGTTTTCACTCACAGCAAATCAGAAGAAGGTAAAGCCAGAGCGTTGGACAATATAGGAAGGACATACGCCAGACTGTCAGACTATGCAGAAGCTATCAAATAGTATGTATCTATCCGGGCCGGGTCCGATGCTCAGGTTGCAGACAAAGGGCCGGCAATCCCGCATTTTTGAGTCAGAGGTACCCACCCTGGCATAGGACGTAGTCATAGAGCTTCTGGACCCCAAAAGCCAGAATTTGCGCTCGAAATTACGCAGGAAACAATGCTTAGGGTACGCAGATAGAGTATATAAACGTCTGAGAAACAGATCTAACCCCCTTTTTTGTTGACAAAAAACTGCCATGTGGAGCAAAATACCCCTGGATAATCGCTGTGATCCATGTAGTTGAGCCAGGTCTCAACTAAGCGATGTGTGACATGAGTGAGAAGTGTATTGTGATATTTATTGTGTT
>CAMPET010000016.1:561035-587529 GCA_946803715.1 Beroe ovata | reverse complement strand
TGTGTGTGTGTGTGTGTGTGTGTGAGTAAGTTACTTCGATCAAGTAATTTTGATTTTTCTTCAGACATCAAGTTTGTTCTGTCGTGTGGAGTGGAACAGAACAGTCAAATACACGTGGCTGGACTCCGGAAAGATAGCTACGCTAAAATCATCACTAAGGGCGGAGGTACATAGTTAACTATCTTTCATCCATAAACTTACTGCCATTTGAATAATTTTCCTTATACTGACTTGTGAACTCTTTTCCAGCTTCAATAACCTATCATCATAGTATCAGAATACTCATATAAGTCCATAGCTTGTCCAATGTCCATGTTAAATGTTGGATAAACCTTGACGACGACAATTTAAGTTTCAGGTGATATTCCTTCTCGTGTTCTCAAGTGCACTCAGTATTTGTACCTATCAGCTTTACTTACAGTTTTATAGCGCTCTTGTCGATCGGGTCTGATCTTTACACAGAGGTTGATAAATCGCGAATTCGTCATTATATGGCTGAAAGGACCATTAGAATTTATGACTCTTCGTTTGACAGGTCTTCATTCGTATTATGCACTGTACACTATGAAGATTGTAGGTGTGCATATTCGTTTTCCTCCAGTACTCAAGTGATATATTTCATGATTGGTGATCCTTGATACGGTTCATCATTCCTTTATTGACCCCATTGATTTGTAAGATTGATCCTAGCATCAGCGGATGATCCTTCAAGTTTGATTTTGTCAATCCTTCGGAGTTGGTTATCGATCTCTTTGTGATTAGTCTCATGGAACCTGTCGTAGTGCACTCACAGGATGAACGCTGTCTTTGTGTAGCTATTACATGGTGGAGTGAAGTTTGAGGTTTTTGAAGATCGCTTTCTTGTCTCCTGTTTTATAAAGATCGCTGTTAGATCGTCCATTGAATGGCCTCAAGAAACCTGGCATGTTCCCTGCATCAGACCTTGCTGTACTCCTGATATTACATGTTTTGCTCTTTTACAGGTCCTGACATCATACGTATACTACATCGCCTGAATCCTTTCACAAGAATAACTCTTAACAAGTGTAAATATGAATCGTATCCTAAGTTTATCGTCCGTTCAAAGCATCTGAAACTGTTCATCTAGTTCCCGAATGATTAATGGCTGCATGTTTGTCAAATAAGTGTGAACGATTTCGCTGAGGTTAGGCAGCCGGTGTATCGGGGCTTTCATTTCAAGTATATGCGGACTCTATAAATACACAAGAATTATTCTTAAGATCTATGAGTGTAAGTCATATCCAGTTGGCAAGTTGCCCAAGTTCAGATTTCGCGGAAATATTCGTGCCGATAAGTTATGAGGTGTGGGGGATAATTTGAATGTTTCCCAGTTCGATTAATAGCTTACCCTGTATGTATCATTGTACCCAATGTCTGTTGTCCAGCCCACGTGTGACAAGCATCGATAACTTCACCGCTACTATTACTCTAGAAAGCCAATATTGAGCCGCTGAAAGAGTTACTTGATGGGTTTTACTTCCTTTGTTCCTGTTTTCCAAGGTTGAACTGTGTCTTCCTCCTTTGATTCCTACCAGTTTCTCCGAGGCTCAATTGCTCAATAACTACTCTCATTTGCATATTTGGTCAAGTTATATTTTTTCCAATTTTTCTCGCTTCTCATTGATCCAGACATTATTGAATTCGGCCGAGAGTATTATAGTAATAGTAAAGTATTATGATAAGATCAATAAATATTAAATATGAATCGCTTCCGATTGGCAAGTGCATCCTCCATTCAGCGCATCTGAAACTGTTTACGTAGTTTCCGAATGATTACAGGCAGCATGTTTGTCAGATGGCTGCAAGTGTAAACGATGTCGCTGAAGTTGGGCAGCCTGTGTATCGGGAATTTCTTTACAGTATATAATGCGTACTATATAAAACGTATCCAGTTGGCAAGTGCATCTTCCGTGAGTTCAGATTTCGCGGAAATATTCGTGCCGATAATTTATGCGGTGTGAAATCATTGGGATCATCTGAATGTTATCCAGTTTAAGTAATATCTTACATTCTTATTTACATGGTGTACCCAATTATTTGGGACGATGTCTGTACCCATGTCCGCGTATGAGATGACATGCATCGATTGTCTTTGTCTTCTTGCATTTTCAAAGAACATAATTCATTTCGGTTGGCAAATGCTTGTCCAGAGAAATGGTTGTTCAGGCTGCTTAGTATTAAGAATCCAAAGTGTTGGAAATTTCTCTTCTTTACTCAAGTAAAGAGAGTGTTCGTCACTTGCCAATATCATGTCCTCCGAAAACATCGTCACTAGGTACAGTACAACATATGATGCCACATACCAGAGGCAAATATCTTTCGCGGTGTGTGCGGAATNGCAAATGCTTGTCCAGAGAAATGGTTGTTCAGGCTGACTAGTATTAAGAATCCAAAGTGTTGGAAATTTCTCTTCTTTACTCATGTAAAGAGAGTGTTCGTCACTTGCCAATATCATGTCCTCCGAATACATCGTCACTAGGTACAGTACAACATATGATGCCACACACACAGAGTGTCACTATCTGGGTGACACTATGTGCCGTGTGTGTGTGGTATATGAGTTGGTCACACTGTACCTAGTGACACTTCTCCCAGGCGTGATTTATGACACGGTGCCAAGTGACACGAGGAACACAGTCCTTATATCAGAACATCCATCACACAGCGAGAGTTATCTGAGAGCTCTGTTACTGGGTGAGTGTGTGTGTGTGTCATGTGTGTGTGTGTGTGTGTGTGTGTGTACTGTGTGTGTGTGTACTGTGTGTGTGTTTTTGTGTCTACTGTTTGTGTCAGTGTGTTTGTAAGTTTTTGTAAGTGTGTTTTCATAGTACAATTGTTACCAGGAATACCATGTGTGATGAACAAATGGGTGGATCATGCTCTAAACTGCGGATTCACGTATCACCAGTGTAGAATATCAGAAATCATCTGGTCAATGTTTCTACCCAGAGGTAATGCACTCTCAAACTGCTACAAAAACAGCCGAAAACAGAGATGCCACGATTAATCCAAGTGCCCTGAATATTATTCTGACAACCTATTTCCTTACCTTGTTCCCAGGTCAGGATCTGATAACACGGAAGTACGTTTCCCAGTCCAAGGAACACACACGTGCCCCGCCTAAACCATTCACTGGGCAGATTGTGTACTTGCAGGGGAGCAATCATTTCAAAGACACGTGGTCACAGCTTATTGAGCTGGGTGGCGGTAATGCGCTGAAACGATGGTTTAGAAGTGGTATGTACACTACTTATACACGGTGTTATTAATTATACATGGTATAATTATACTACACAAACACGGTATACAATATACATGATTGAGTGTGCATAGCCTAATATGCAGATAGTATAAATAGTGTTTCGCTCACCCACATACACAGCCTGCTACAGTATTATAGTCACTGTAGATTGTTTATTGTAAACATTGTACACACATTGTATACACTACATTATACACACATTGAACACACATTGTATACACTCCATTGTATACACATTGTATACACTACATTATACACACACATTGCATACGCTACATATTACCCATCTATCCGTTCTTCAGCTACAAGTGAAGTCACCACACCGACGATTGTGGTGTCCGAGGGAAACAGGAAACCCTCGCACACAACCATGAATTTCAACGTTGCCATCGTCACGTACAAGTGGTTGATTCAGAGTATAATCCTTGGCGAAGCGGCGGACACAACGCAATTCCTACTCTAACTCAATTCCCACTCTAACAACCAGTAAGTTGTGTGTTTGTATGTGTGTGTGTGTGTGTGTGTGTGTGTGTGTGTGTGATGGCTGTGTTTCCCGTGTTTACAGCTTTGTGTTGACATACTTGTTGTTGTCATACAAACCTAAACATGACACAAAGAATGTTTTTACAATATGGACAAAGCACAGTGGTAATTTGCTTTTTATTTATCCTGTATTAAATTTTAACAATTTGTAATTACTTCTTTATGTTCAGAGCTATTTGCATCCATGAATCATCGGTTATTTTGTTTGAATAGGGATTTTTTGGAGCATAATCTTTTTGATTTATGCACCCACGTCTTACGTCCAGTCCCTAAAATCAAGTAGACACTGTTTTGTTATATCTGGATTATTGATAGAAATTTGTTACGCTACTCTAATAACGCAATTGTCAGATTCTACTGCAACCGGTCCCTCATTGTTTGAAAGAAAATGTCCCATGTCGCAAAATACATCCTTAATAACCGTAACGCGCGGCGACTTTTCCCTGCTGTGACGACTCACCCTGACAGCATTTCTTGTGACAAATTTCTGAGCCGCGCGCCTCACGCGTTAGCTGCCACGCTCAAATATCCCATTCAACAGGCCGTAAATCGCAGTCATAATCCTCATTTTTCGCTGCTTTTACGTTGCCTTATTCCCCTGACTCATTCGACTTTGCTTATTCCCTTAGAAAGACGCTCATCTAAGGTAATTCCATTTCAAGCTCACCGTGTCATTCCTCAATCTCCTGTAAATGATGTTCACACACGTTAGACTACCGAATATCTAATGTAGAAAGAAAACACTGATTTTCCCTATCATAGACGTTCAGTTTCTACTCCCGTGTTGTAGATAGCTAAAACACGGTATTTCAGGTACCTGAAGAAGTGGTGTTGCATGGAGGAGTGGCTCACAATTTGTAAGTTGAATCTGTACACTTTTCGGGTTCCATGTACCCACTGTAAATGATGATATTTGACTAGAGTCTCAGAAAACCATGTGATTCGACATCATGCTAGCTGATTTTCCTCATTTTACTTTGACAGACTATCTTTTAATCGACGTTTTTCTTACTTCATTCTTCTTTCAGGCAGCTCCACTCAAAAGATACCAGACATCACTTCAGCGTGTTTTTAGCGGTGAGTTTCATTCAATGACTGTGTTTTGCATTGTCTCTATACTACATGATGATTGACTAGAGTCTCAGAACTTGAACCGTGTTCGATAAAATGTTAACGCTCCCTCTGACGCATTTGCTTTCTTCTGTGGAAGTTAGGTGAAAACTCGATGGTGTAAACAAGGATTTTATTTCAGGTATCGTCAGCAACCCTGATAGACGTGAGGTGAAGTGATGAGCTTAGCCCCCTAGAGTAAGGGTAAGTAAGAGGGAAGGGATAGTTTCGGTTGTTTTCTCTCGACCCTCAAAATGATGGCTTCAAGACGGGACTGATCTCCATGATTGATATCCTACTTTTCTGATAGCTCATTGTAACTGAATGTGGCGAAGGGCGCAAAATTTCGTAGTCCTTTCATCGAGAAATATTTCAGGATTCTTAAATTGATGAAGAAACGTCAATGAAATACTTGCAACACAATGTAAGTACTCCAGTCAATTAGAATGACCTAATTCAGCAGTTGCTACTTACACATGATGACAAAACATAGGGACATATGAAAATCCTGTGATTATTACACGGTAGATAAAAATCTGAAGTGTTTCAAATCTAACTTAGCCATCAAAGCCTGTATCCTTGCTCGATAATTGACCAGGATTCATTCGCGTAGGTGAGAAGAGCGGCGTAAACCAGGGAAAATCTAACGATGATCCAGGTTAATATCATTGTTTCATTGAAGTGGATTTGTTCGGGGGGATGCAACGTGCATTAATGTCAGTATTTGGAAAAATCCCAAAACTGACATTGACATTAATGCACATTATTGCACATTAATGCACATTATTGCACATTATTGCACATTAATGCACATAAATTGAACTAATTCTGTACCACTTTTTGACCTTTTGTTCCACTTCATGTATCTGAAAGATACCATCTGTTGCTCCCAATTCAAGAGTGGTATCAGGTGCAGTGGTGCTCCCAACTCGAGATGTAGTATTAGTAGTTACCATACCAAGACAAGAAACAGTATCGTTAACTACCCAGTTCAACTCAAGAAATAGTGTTCCTAGCTCCCAACTCAATAAGTGGTATCTTCAGCTCCCAAATCAAGAAGTAGTATCTATTATACCTAAAGCACCGGCCAACCGCATTCGTAGCCCCCCATTCCCAACTCGAGAAGTACCTAGTACCTGTAGCTCCCAATCGGACAAATAGTATCATAGCTTCAAGAATTGGAAAAGTGTCTCTAACTCTAAAGTCAAGAAGTATTTTCCAGTGATACCATATACCTAGCTCATGATATCCCCTTACAAAAGTCGTCTATAAGCACATGAGTCTTTTTTAGTATCTGTTGGTAGTTGACCAACCCTTATGGTTCTTTTAGGTCCTCCTGACGGGCTCCCGTATCCCCTTATGTTGGCTGATGATTTTCTATGGCCCCTATCGGTTCTAAAGGGTTCTATCCACGGTTATTTGTGTCGCCTCATGGCTCCATAAGGTCATGTGCGACCACTTGAGACTCATTATGATTCCTGATGGTCTGTGATGACAGCTTATGGTTCCCTATTTGGTCACTGATGATCATTGATGTTCCAACTCGAGAAATAGTATCAGTATCGATATTCCATACTCGAGAAGTGGTATCTGTGGCTTGAATTGCTGTCATAGTCATCAGTCGGGCTTAAAATCAACGTAGGTCGGGGACCGTGTTGTGTGCGATTGGTTTTTCATTCTTATTTGGGACTCAGATGAGCTGAAGTTCTTGTTATTCTCACTTAAATAAACATGTGCATTAATGCCAGTATTTAAAAAAACGCAAAACTGACATTGACATTAATGCACATTAATGCACATTATTGCACATTAATGTACATTAATGCACATTAATGCACGTTGCATCCCCCCCATTTGTTCTATGATAGCATATGATGACATTTGCACTCCTGACACAACAGTGATTGTACCCTTATCACCAAGATCTGATCAGTTAACAACATGACTTGGTGTATGCATTATTATGTCCAAAGAGAGTAAATCTTGACATTTCAGAAAGAAGTGTCGAGTAGTTGTTGTGACCGCCGCAACTCTCAGCTCTATTATACTCAGGTACTTATTCACTGTTTCTGATGTAATGAGATTTTGTGTTTGAATGATGACGTTGAAGGCATTTGTTTGAGAGGCAGCTTGGATTCGATGGTGCTCAAGTTCTTTGAACACCCTCAATTTCCATCTATCTCGAATGAGACCACTTCTATCTGACAGCAACCTCAACTTCTCTCTGAGCATGTATCTCCTTGACATTGTGATTTCAAATCCTCATTTCTTCAGATCGGTTCAATTTTGACGGATGTTACCGACGCAGAAGACGCCTTGCTCCATTCGGTACGTATCGGTGGACAGCACAACATGATATTCCAGTGTCTTCTTGACACCACTATCCAAATGATGAACTTTGCTACTCTTGACTGCTCGTATGACGACAATCGCATCACCAAGATCGCTGATATTATGTAGATTGTTAACCTAATCATGACCCTGTCTGTGTGACATTACTCTCACGCTAGTGACATGTTTCAGGTAGTCGATGAGATTGAGATATGGTCGTCTTTTCCAGTCCCATTTCAACGTAAGTTGACACATTTGACACAAGCTTGGCTGTCAAAATGAGGGGAGCTCGTTACCATGGCCTGTTCCTGTTAAAATTGACTATATCACATCACCACTCCCATAAAAACATTGGATTTGTTCATTTTCAACTAGTCCAGTACCTGTCTCGGGAGACAGAATTATCGCAGTAATTGCAAGGGGTATGAGCACAGCAATAACAAGGAGTATTTGCTAATGGAATATCCATTCCACACAATAACATGTCATTATATCTACAGATTGCGGTGAACGTTAGACCGATCAACTGAAGTCGTAGCTGGTTCCTGCTATCAGTTCCAAAGCCTGAGCTGGTTAGTGATAATTTGAAATTTTCGCACTTTAATCGACTTTTCAATGATGAAACACTGACAGACTTAGCAATATGGTGGACAGATCCATTAAATTGGAACGAACCTTCTGTCCCCATTCTGCATCATGGTGATACTTTGTCAGCTTATCTGATGTTGACATGAATTATTATCTTATTCCATTAATCGTGCCCTGATTTTGACGGTTCTTCATATTACAGGTGTCCTTGAGTGTTGTATGACGTCACTACTGATGCAATACCGGAATCAAGGTAAGTTATAATGAGTATAGTCATGATAGGAACATAGCTTGGATCGATCTCATACATGATTATATTACATGCACTACCATCGGATAGTCAGTGAAGATGCTTCAATCGAATGATAAGAATTGTCGTGAGCTGAGGCTATCTCTATCTGGTTTACTGTATACTGACAGCATGTTCATATTCCAGTAAATACGAAACGTGGAGCAGATGGTGCTACTATAATGGAGATCAGGTGAGAATGCGTGATAACTTCCTTGTATCGTCTAAAAGAACCTCAATTCAATGATTATAGCATTGGGCACATATTGCATGTGATGATACTCCTATATTATGAGATTATCTAAGGTATAACACCGGTAACAACCTATACCTGTTGCCGTATTTCTAACATGATATCTCCTCAGAGACATAACTGCTAACTACGCCAGTTCAAACACAGCATCTGCACATCACACTGTAAATGTGAGCTGTGATTGAAATAGATGATACATATACCGATTTTTCTGGATGATTATAATACATGCACTACCATCTGAGAGCATGAAGATACACATTATCAAAATGACATGTAATATGGTGAATCACATCGCTAATCATTCATACCCCGTTTCTTCTGCTGATATAAGCTCTACTTCAGATTTCTCAATGATGTTTGGACATTTTGGACCTAGATCAGGTTAGTCCAATGAGGAAATGGCTGAAATTGTGTAATGATACGTAACAAAATGATGAGAAAGTCCCGCTTGCCCTCCAGCTGAATTTTATTGATGAAGTGGTTCTGATTTTAATTGAGACAGATTCCATTTCATCTCGACATTAATTTTCTCCCTATTTATCGGACTCGTTAATTTCAGATGAGGCCCGGCGATAAATACATGGATGAGTTGATACAACCCCGGTTGAAATAACAGTCACTGCTTCGTTTCTGATCTTGCCAAGGTTGTTTCACAGGTTAGAAGTAAGCGAGGGTATGGCTGAGTCTATCCGTATCAAAATGATGAGAAAGTCCCGCTTGCCCTCCAGCTGAATTTTATTGATGAAGTGGTTCTGATTTACAATTTGTCATCTCAATGTCACGCAAAATCACCACTTCCAATACTCACATATCATTCCATTCAGATTCCGATCACAAGACGACGCATTTCCCTGGCGACAAACTTCTCATGATGTGACAATATCCGGATCATGGTAAGTCACTATCGGTTGAAGATGGTTATTGATTTCACTGTGTTGTCTGTGATTTTAGCATTGGGCACATATTACCCATGTGATGATAAATTTCTAACTGTATGAGACCATACTATTTCCAAGTATCAGAGTAGCATTGCCATGTTTCGCTGTTTTTTTCAGGCTCAGAAAAGACGAAAAATGGTGATCATACATCAAAGAGTTGCAGAAGGTGAGAAAACTATAGCTTTTTCATTTATCTACGAGGAAGCCACCACTTTTGTTATGATTAAAATCTTCTGCTAATTGTCCGACTTGAATGTTGGGGACAGATTTAAGTATATGAACTGTTTGAAGCTGAAATTCAAGTATCCAACGTGTCGCTCCAGCTTATTAAAATCAAATACTCATTTCAGATATTAGAATTGGATTACTAGAGTTACATTCGCGAAGAACTTGGACTATCTTCTATATCTTGATTCTTGGACTATCTGCTTTATAGCATCCATGAATTTTTTGTGACTGAATTGTTGGTTGAACTATAGTAATTTATTTTTTCGTTTAAAGTAGTCTTGAATTTTACCTGTTCCTTGTAACATTAAATTCACGTGATTTCTAGCGATAATATTTTTCTGTTACATAGGTGTTTCCGCGCTTGATACGCTTGTCTTGGTGTTGCGCCGCGCATTGAATTGCAGTCTAGTGGCCCAGTGCATAATGTCTGCTTAGTGCTGCGCGCTCGAGATGAGAGATGTCGAGAATTTGGTGGCGAAGCGCGGAACCAAGTCAATTCAAGTCCAACCATTTCTGACAAAAAGGCAAATAAAATGAATAAACAATGCTGATTGTTCCCGGGCGGCTCCGTGGCTTACAATTTTCAGATAACTAAGTAAAATAAGGGGTGCGTAACGTGTGAACAAATGGTCTATGCTCCATATTTGATATTCTTTTATGGGGGGGCAAATCCTATTAATGATTTAATGATTATCTGAAAAGATTTAATGATTATCTGAAAAGTCACCCCTATGTTGCAAAGAAAAGGGGCATTAACATTGGTTAGCAGTTCTCCTTCCTCTTAACTTAATGTGATTGTTCTTTTTTTGGATTCATTGGACACCTGAGTTTGAAGGTGGCGTTTTTCAAATGGCTGTGAATGTTTCTTTTCAGTGTTTTAGAGAATTGAGATGGTTAAATACCATTATCCTTTTTATTTATTTATTATTAGGACATGACGAATCTTGTCTGGCGATGCTAGACCGCTGATCACTGATGCAAGCTGAAAATAAGTTTTCGCAAAACGAAATTCCCGATGTGACAGGGTCTATCATCGATCGACAAGACAAATTCTATTATTTGGACAATTGGACATATTATATTTTGGAGATGAGTCATGATACATTGATACATGATAGATTCAAAGTGACTTTTGATATTTGTAGGATTTCTCCCTACCCTCGCTTGCGGGATTTTGCCTCTGGCAAGTTCGCAAGGCATAAGGGCAGAACTACGATTCAGCAAAGCTGACGGTAGGGAAAAAACCCACAACTTTTTATTGCAAACATTCATTGCAACCCTCACAACTGATGTTTTGAAATGCTTTTTGATTTACCGTTTTCTAATTGGAGTGATGTGGCATGAACTAGTTTGTTTCAAATTTAAAAAATCAAATTGGGGAGTGAGGGCCACACTACAACTGGAAGTATCAAGTAGGGACTAATATCTTGAATCTGTCAGTACATGTGTGTGTAGATTGGATTCAATTGACTATTTGTCTTGCCTCTAACTTTTTCTTGCCACTAACAATATTTCATCATATACATTGACAGTTATCAGGATATCTTGGCAGTTTGTTCCTGACCCAAATACTTGCCCCCCACTTTCAAATCACAGAGTAGAATAAGGGGCTCATAATGTGTACACATGTACAGTTGTAATCTATTCCTATTAAGTTATCAATGCCCATGTTCCCCCATATAACAACATTTAGACTGCTTATGCAGTTGTTCAGAGCTTAATGCTTACCTTCTACTTATTATTGGTTGACGAACTGATGTTTATCTTCATATAGTTTCAAGTTTGTCCCTTCGATTTGGGATGAGAAATGGACCAAAACAGCAATCTCATTGAATTACTTCAGGTAAAAGCTTAAGTGATGTTATCTTGGCTCCATTATCCCTTAATATTATATGTTATGTAAATTTTTCCCCTCAGAAAGCAGAGTTGAAAGCAAAAATGAGCCTATATTATCTCAGAGAAAACAGTGAGTATTTTTTAGATGGAGTTAGCTTAATTGGATCATGGATTCACTCTTCATGTTTTGAATTCTCAAGAGTACTATTTAGATGCTTGAACCTACTCATTCTTAGAAGAACTAATGAGTTACCATTCTTTAGATAAGCGTGTGTCAATGGTCAAAAATTCATTGGTTGATCATGGGCATCCTGATCCTGAGGTTAACGAGCTGTATGCTGCATCTCAAATATACTGCAAGAGCCTTGAAAAACAAGTATTATGTTTTTCTACATGTTTTGAAATGCTATTGTGTTGCTTTTACCAACCTGCTTTCTTTGTAAATACAGCTAAATTGAGCTTACACAGCATCTTTTCACATCACAGCTAAAGGATAAAAGCAATGAGCTGAAAGCACTGCAAGTGAGCTCTGAAGAGCTCTCAAGGCACAATGAAGCTATGTTGGAGGAAATCGCTATCCTGAATCGGAAAATAGAAATGCATCCCAAAACAATGCAAGATCTAAAATCTGAGATAGATAAACTTACTCGTAAGGTTACAAGAATTCATAAAAACTTTGTTTTGTTTAGATTCTCGGAATTCGTTTTCGGTAATAGAATTAGAATATTCTCTCCTCTTGTCTGCAGTTTTGCAATGAGAGGAGTACCTAGGTACCTCCATAATCAGAATTGGATACAAGACAACTTAACTATCTCAAGTTGTCGATTTAACATGTAATATACAGTGTACACAAACAGACATACAAAGCATACAGATGAATCTTTATGTATTAATCAATAACTTTCATTATGCACACTGCACAGCGCTAAGTACAATGTACGATGTATGTTCTTGTACAATGTACAATCATACACGCTTTCTCTGGCTCAACAAGCCGCTTCTTGCTTTTCGTTTTCCCCAAATCATCAGCACAATGATTAGTACCTAGTTTAAACATGAGCAAATATCGAATGAATGGGTGATTCTCCCTCACTGAGAATGGTTCAGGTGGAAATGTTGGAGGAACAGAAAAGGTTCATGGAATCACAGGCGACCCAAAATGAAAATAAGGTACTAAGACGCATGAAATATTAAATCTTGGTGATTGCCACCCGTTTGGAATTTTTTGCCAAATTCTTGCTTCCACCTCATCATTTTTGCTTTCAGGTTATGCAAAGTCAAAATGTACAGCAAGATTTGGTCGATTCACAGCTGTACATACAGCGGCTCCAGCGATACATCAACACTAACAAGGTAATATTATGAACCGTATTGAGATTTAGAATCCTGAAATTTGAAACTCGATTTCTCTGACGACCCACATGGATATTTTGTACCACAGCAACAGAATTATTACCAACAATCATGATTTCATGACTTATTGGGTCAACCAATAATGTTGCGATGTGTTATTTGGTTGTCACTGGTCATAGAGTACCGAC
Organism: Beroe ovata; assembly: GCA_946803715.1. Lineage (NCBI taxonomy): Eukaryota > Metazoa > Ctenophora > Nuda > Beroida > Beroidae > Beroe > Beroe ovata. The sequence goes on along the minus strand of CAMPET010000016.1, from coordinate 574,586 downwards.
ATAGATTTCACAATCACTTGGAAAGCTTGCTGTTCTATCCCCATGTCAGAGTTAGTGATTCTAGCTGGGAGTTATTGGTGTTAAATAATGTGGAGCCAACTTAGAGTCGTTACTGGTTATTGGGACTCATTATGCCTTATTTGGCAAACATAGACGTTGCAATACATTGTCCAATACTGGCGTGGAATTCTGCACCCAATTTAACTCAAATTTTCCATCCCATTTGATCCGGGTAGAACTGCAGTCCGTCTAATCCATGAAATCGTGACTGGTAAAGCAGTGTTACTCTCACTGATAAACATAATGTGACGTCACAAGTTGCTTCACTGGCGCCTCCCTGCCTCAGACCGGGCTATTACCAACATCACGGAGTCTTCAGTCCACATAGCTGCTGACGATACCGGGTATACCATAGAGGGGAATTGTAATCGATGAAGCGTCATTACCTCACATCGGCAACTATAATGAGACTTCCTCCAATGATAACAGTGTAACTCTTATCACGGCTTGAGATAATGAGAACTGAGCACCTGGGCGAGAGGGTTGTTGTTCTTGTTGCTGTTGCTGTTGCTGCTTTTTTACCTCCGGGGGTTACTCTCATGTATTATAACACCACTCAGTCTCGTCACTTCACCAAACCTGCCTCGCTCTGACGTTACCGGGCTAATGGTAAATCAATTCCTTTTTAAACGGGGATTTCGGACTGAACTACGAGAAACAATGAGTCTGATCGGTGCCGAAAACGTAAAACATGCCTGACCTTTCTGACTCAATTCCCAGCTCGTTTTTTACCTGAGTTAGAGTTAGGGAAGGGGAATATGATGATCTTTATGTTTCAGAATGGGGTGGTGAGAGCGAGCCCGCCAGTGCTGATGTCAGACAAGAGTGTACAGACCATGTCGACTCTACCAGTTAATCAGGTTTGTACATTGTACAATGTGTATATTGAGCACAAAGTTCGTGTACATTGTATAGTGCCGAGTGTACGTCGGACTTATGTTAACCTACGATATCGACATTATGATGATAAGAGCTATTACATTGTCCCCATCGGTTCCCCTGCTACAATAGTGCTGCGGCACATTTCCTTTTCTCCTCCTAGTTCTCCCTACTAGCACACTCCCTACTAACACACTCCCTACTAGCACACTCCCTACTATCACAATCCCTACTAGCTCACTCCCTACTAGCACGCTCCCTACTAGCACACTCCCTACTAGCACACTCCCATGTCTCCTACTAAAATAATAGAGCACACCACTAGACACCAGATCTCGCAGGCTAGTTACATGCTGGTGGAACAGAGACAGAACATCAAGGAGATGCGATGTGTGCTAGCTGAACTGAAGAGAGAATGTAGATCACTTGCTACATTCCGGGGTGCGTATTCTTACAAAATACTGCTTTGTTTGGTCGTATAATAGTACATGGCCAGAACTTGATATTCCGTGAGTTTCGGAGAAATTGAATTTACACGGCCCTAATACTGAGAATCGGAATTAGTAGCAGATACTGGATATAGCCACATTTTCTTGTCGCGCTGAGTTTCTCTTGAGTTTTAAATACCCGCAATAACTGCGCAAAATCGACCCGAATATATCCGCTTCACTTTTCATGATATACTTATAGGAAAGCGTCTCAGTGAATTATGATCATTCATATTCATATATTTTTTCTAATATACCCAATATATGAATAGTTTCGCTTGGCATATATATGAATTTAGCTTGGCATGTAAAAAACTTTCCCGTATCACGCAGTTATATAGACTGGTATATTTCCAACCACCCTGTTTAGTGACCGCAATTACCACATTATTTTATACGGAGTTTCTGGAGCTATTAGACGACGTTTACCAGCGTGCTGACGTTTTCTCCTGATCACTGGATGAGGAGAGCGAGGGGGTACGTGGCATAGTGTTGTGGGTATACTGACCATTACTATTATACTGTACTAATTGTTGTCTTAGAAACGGGCAGAGAAAAACGATGAGTACTGATCCTCTATAGACTATAGAATAATGCACATTTAGTTCATTATGTTCATTCATAGTGGAGACATGTCCCTGTGGAGTTGTAATTAGATAATTGAATTACTGTAATTGATGAATTAACAAGGTATAATTCCAGATGATATAGCAGCATTGCGGGCAGTGGTTAACAGTGGGTCAGGAAACAAAGGATTTTCTGGTAACCATAGAAACGGCGTGGATAAATCCCCCGCACCTCGAGACCTCATGCTCAATGTGAGTAGCACACCCCCCTCTAACCCTCTCTGTCACAAGATGTTATATAGACACAAACACCAGGTATAAGTTTTATCCGAGACTTACGCTGGTCAGTGGTCATGCGTCTCCTAATAACTTGACATAATAGCTAGAGTTAGTGTCGTTCTAACAGATGGTCTCACTCTGATATATTTGCGATGTGAGACCAAATGAGGAAAACTGTGTTTGCCGATCTCCGTTTCTGATCTCAGAATGATCCTCGTGTTGAATAATTGAACATAGAGCTGAAATTCCGATTGCAATCGATTCAGCGTCCCAGAATAACTAGGAAACGAGTAGCTTCCATCTTGAGAAGTATCAACCTCAAGCATCGTGGTCTCTAAAATCTGAAAAATTTTCTAAGAAGGAACATGAGAAGAGATGCACCTAATTTTGGCCGTAAATCACGAATTTTGAGGATTCTTTGAGCCATCTCATCGGGAAATCGGTAATGACTGAATTCATTTCGGTTACATCAGAGTCTTGATTCATGAAAAAGGTGTCCTTTAACGTATTGGTGAAGCAATATACCAATGAAAGGGAGTTCATTGGGAGTTCAGTTCTTCAAAGGAGTGATTTTTTGAAATTCTTTTCAGAGAATCCTGACTATGTGACTTCTTTAATTGAGAGAATGGATTACATTCTTTCAATATGATAAGCCGATGTGACATTATGAATTTTCCGTTTGAGTCCAATATCACGAGCATATAGCACACAGCCACACAGTCACACACACACACACACAAACACAAGCAGTAAGCACCACAAACACATGCTTATTCACAAACATTTTCACCTATTATCTATAGCATGGTGGTAGCACAGCAACAAGTCACATCCTAATCACATATCTATAGTGTCCGTGTGAAGCGGTTAACAAACACAGTCACAACTCAACACAAATGTACATACATACACACATACATACAATTCAAGTTTTAATGATGAGACACACATGCATACAGTTATAATACAATGTATGAAGTTTGATCTGACACACACACACACACATACAGGGAGCAGAGTACACGAGTATACATTATACACACAACCCGTGTGTTGTGAAGTGTTCAATCCTTGTTGCTATGGGGATGAATACAATAGAAACACATTCTCAAGTCACATTCTCATCTGTCTTCAGGTGGACAGGTGTGTGGTCATGGGACGACTCTTACCACCGCTAACCAAGGAGCAGATACTAACAACTCACACGAGCAACACTAACAACACTGATATCATTGTTACCGATAACAACAGCAACATAGTGACATTCACCCTGGACGTCGTACTTCCATTGACTGCACCACAAAAACAGGTACCTGCCATAAAGAACAAACTACTTAAATCGTGATTAAATTGAGACTATAATCTTCTTATTGACATTTCAGTAATTGAAATCTTCTATTGAGATTTCAGTAATTGAGACTACAGTTCAAGGAAATTCCATCTCATTCCTATTGATTTCCCAGTTGGGAGGTGTAGTGAGTACAATCAGTAAGCGACTGTCGGAGGAGGGTCGCTCAGTCCTGCTGATAATGCTCGGGGACTCGGGTCTCACACTGTACGGCAACACAGACGAGCACGGACTCATCTACTATCTTATCGGGAATGTGAGTGACCATGTGATCTGATCTGATCATTGTGATGACACACTCCTGTTACGCTGTGAAATTCCTGTGCTGCCTTTGGTAGTATTCTAACGATTGCCCAACCGATAACCTATCTCAATTCCCAGCTACTGGAAATGAGAGACAGTGAAGACATTCTAACGGTGTCCGTAGGAACATTCCTCAGAAACCAGGTGGGCGCGCGCACTGCGTATGAGAACGTAACAAAAGGAATATCTGCTATAGTTATGGGTGTGACATTTGATAATACTTACTACATTCAGATGTGTGATGGTCTGAGCGAGTTTGCGAACAGCGAGGGAAAAGTGACAGCAATACCTATCTCAGACTTGGCAGATGGAATCGAACTTCTTTCAGGGGTACTGGAAAACTTATAAATTATCAAAGGAATTCAAGTATTAGATAACATGTCAATTATCATAGGAAATAACATTCAATTATATTCAGAAATCATATTTAGAAAATGTGTATCATAAGAAATGCAAACTAAAGCTGTGTTGGTGGCGGCACTGTTCTGGTGGCTGCTGCCACCTCAGCTCGCTTAGCCACCGCCTCTCTTCTCTTGTTCCTAGCTCGTGTATTCTGGAACCACGTTCTAACTGTCACCTCACTCACACCAATCTCCTGAGCAAGTTTCACCCTCGCCGCCTTGTCAATGCTGGGTGAGATGGCGAACTGAGCCTCCAGGGCTCGCACTTGGGATGGCGTGAAGGAAGTTCGGTTGTTGAGTGAGCGTGTTTTCCCAGCGGTGTGTGGGGCGTGCTGCGGTGGAGTGTGGAGGTATGATGGAATGTTGATGTGGGCGGGGAACTGGGTTGTAGAGGGGGGCGTGTAGGAGTTGCTGATCTGACATTGGGGTAGAGTGGAGTAGGGTAGTGGTGTGGTGGCGCTAGGAGGGTTGACAGATGAAGCAGAGTAGCTACTGTCAGGAATGTTGTCAGACATGACCTGGTAGAACTGAGGCTGGTAACACATGGTGGTAACAGGCAGGGTTGTTGTTGGTAGTGTGGGGGTGACATACTGGCAGGAGTAGAGGTAGGACGCCAGCATAGCTTCAAACTTGGACATTGGTTGAGTTGACATGGTGATGGTAGCAGTACTCAGTAGAGTAGACAATGGATAGAACCCTGTGAGTGAGTACTGGCTTTATACTGTACTTGGAGCACTTGAGCGAGCTTGTAAAGCTGATCGTCACACACTGTTATCGTATATGTGATCTGTTTCGACAGTCACGTGACTCCATAGCTATCACAGTTCATCACAAGTTGCGAGGGGTCACATGTTGCGACGGGTCACGTGAACCAAGAGATCAGGGGTCATATGACGCTGGGGGGTCACATGATGCTAGGGGGTCACATCTCGCTAACCCAATGTTCCATCCAGGCAGATATACCAGATGGTACAGATCAAGTGCTCCACCAATTCACACTTCGGAGAGATGTAGCAGAGGATTTGTCTGTATCTATCCTGGAATGTGAAAGTATTGACACCGAGTCAAATGAAGCGCTGAAACAGTTTAGAGACAGCGGTAAAATACCGAGAGTGACACAACCGAACGTTCTCCTTGACACCATCAGAGCTTACTGTGGTATGTGCGACCGCGCGAACGGTTTCAGAGAGGGACCTAAGTGTACCAAGTGTACCAAATCATGGAATTTGGTACACTTTGGTACAAATCACNTCGGTGCGCGCGATTTTCAATCCGCCAGCAAGGGTAGGGTGAAATCCTACATTATTTTAACGCGTTGAATTTCATTCTTAACAACTTCATATCCTTTTCAGAGAAAAATGGTGCTATAACTGTTTACATCAACTTGAAGCCAAACATAGCCTCTGGTGCGGAGAACCAACGGTTACTCAAGTACGGATCTCATATCCTTGGAAATGAACCGATTGTGAAAACGAAAAAGAAAGGACTGTTTAGCTTCCGAAGCTGACATAAGCTTAAATAATAAATTGGCAAAGTTCTAAGATAAACAAATTACATATCAGGATTCGCCCAATTTCTCTCGGATGATACCTGGAAATGCTGATCAAAAATCAAAATTGAACGAACTAAATTTATTTGAAACTAAGTGTAAAACTTGCATGGGATATTCATTTGGATGCTGTTTAAGATGTTTATAAATTTGCTATTTAATTTATTACAGTTATCTTCGAAATAATTCGTTTTAATGCAATAACAACCCAGAATTATTAGTTTGAAGTAAATAAATGTGGATAATTGAGAAATACAAGGAAAAAAACGAAACACAAATATGAGAAAAACTGGTTCTTGAGATATATTTTCCGGCGTGTTATTTGGGAAATGTTTACACTTTCAATTTCCATTATGGATTCGAAGTAGAAAATACTCATAAGAAAATACTCAACAATTTTCACTGTTATCATGCATATCTAAAAAAGCAATCATATTTCTTTGAGCTATAAGTAAATCTATTCGATAATGGGAGACACATTACAGTCAAGATATGAAAATTGAAAACCTGGAGCTACATTCGGCATATTGAAGTCGAGGGGGTTCAGTCGAAACAAACTCGGAGTGAGCAATAATAAGTATAATTGAACCCCAAGCTCCAAATTATCACATCACGTGCTGGCTGGAAGGTCGGTGTAAGGTACACCGAACACTCCACTGAAATATAGCACACACTCGATTCTTTCATGATGAAATTAGAATTGGAAATTGGAAAATTACTATTATTGCAATTACTGAACTATTTATTAGAGTTAAAACATGATTATACATAATGGATGATGGATAACGTCACAAATTACGCAATCAAGGTCAAGCCCATAACAAACCCCCTCTTTAACCAAATTTACAGTCAGTGTTTCTTTCACAATATCAGTCAGAAACCCTCCTCGGCTGATTACGTAATATGTGAACATTCCCTCATGTGATTAAAGACTTGCACTAAGATAAAGTAAATCCGGGTTGACAGTCCATGCCATTGAATAGGGCACCACCCATATTGATGTAAATATAGAAAGATAATAGTTAAAATAGAACAATTTTGTATATTTTTAATCGAATTGATGTAATAAAAATGTCTTTATTTCAAAATATTATATTTTTATTCGATATAGGCTGGAAGTCCACAGTCCTTATGGGAGAATATAACTGTTTTGAAGAGAACTTGCTGACACGTGTTGAGACTGATGATGGAGAGGTCATTTCCATTGCACTGATGAATTAACCCGCTGTTTAATTCACATCCTCCCATCTGAAACAGGTCACCTTCAATACTGATATTGTAATGAGTGAATGCAAAGATTCATTGTTAAGCAATGATCACTCAATAGGGTCCTATTTACCCTAGGGCCTAACCCACGTCCCAATATCTATGACAGTCAAAAAGAATCGGTCATTTCGAATTCGATTGAAATTTTGTTTGTTTCATTGTAACATACGTGCGCGCCGCACGCATTATCTTTTCAAGTTCGATAATCCTAACTTTCTTCATCGCGCCTAACAAAAAAGTACAGAGACGTTTTGTTTTGTGACACAGGTACATTCTTTTGGCAAAATACCGCGAGCATCTTCTCCTAGCCCCTCAACAGAGACCACTGACCAGTGCTGCCGTGAATCCTTAGATTAAGGTGTGGTGGCAAGTGGCAATTTTTTCTCATAGTATCTAGATCATTTATATCCGAAATAACTCCCCTTCATGTAACATTGACACCTTCGCGATGACACTCACTACATCTCTCCGTAGAGAGCGGCTGAAGACAAGTTTGAACAAATTCTGGTGGATAATATACGGACTTGTTACTAAAAATCAGGCTACAGATGTACACAACAGCTGTATAGGCTGGACCATTGCCGATCAAAACCAAGGTTAACATCTCAAACATACGACTATTACTTTTTGAGGAAAATTTTTTTTCCAAATGTGAACTTTGGATTTCCGATTCGTAAAAGTATCCGAATTCCGAATTCATTTCATGCAATCATTAAAGAAACCTTAGCTTTACTGATTTGACATGAAATGGTGCATGCACATTGCACCCACCCACATCTTTCACTTCATTTCACATGGTTCTATTGGATGAGACCTAGGTTTTATTGGATACTACCTAGGCCATGATCAGAACATGAATACCTGATTACAAATCGAGTGCGAGCACCTTGAAAACACAGGTAATGCTCAATGAGATTCTATGTTACAGCTGCTCAATAACATGCATGTGTGTGTGTTATTATGTGTGCAGTGTGCAGAGGGCAACAGATGGTGCAGTACAGATAAGGGTGTTAAAATTTCATGATGTGCGTAATTGTTGTAAAATCGAATCAAGGGAGAGACTCGTTTTCCCAGCGGTATGGTCTCGTTTGTACACTGTGCAAGGTATTATTGTTCTATGGAAACAAGTCCTAAACAAAAAGTTCAATGCTATGCCATTTTATAGGGTAGCATTTGGCCATGAAAATAATTCAATGGCATAAATAGGTTAGTCGTCACAGTTTTGTATTGGTCAATCGACGTTCAGATAAATTTACTCTATCTAACTAACTAGATTTTCACTCAGCTTTGTTACTCAGCTTTGTTACTCAGCATAATTCGTTCTAGAACAATCTACCCAAGAATGCCTTAAATAGAAACGCTAATCTAATTACGATGTAAACAAACACGGGCAATATTGTGTTGCATAACACAATAGGCAAAGAAACTTCTAAACGAAATTTGGACCGTGAGAAAGTTGATGCGTCACAAATAATGACTGACGTCACTTATAACGACTCACTGGTGACGTATGTCGGAATCACTGCAGCTACTCATATCGGGTCCACTGTAGTACATGGCANGGGTTGACACCGTCACCGTTACTATGGGGGAATGGGGTGTCACCGTTACCGTTACTATGGGGGAATAGGGTGACACCGTCACTGTGACTATGGGAATGGGGTGTCACCGTCACCGTAACAGTATTTGATCTTGTCAATGACACATCACGGATGAATAGTGTCATGACGATAGGTGACATTCACACTTGATTTCATAGGTTGAAAGGAGTGAGTTGTGATAAGTAAAAATTCAAGGTTCAGGTGACATAAGTGTGCAATAAAACGATAATGATCATCGACATTCGGGAAAAAAGGCAATTCTAAACTAAGGAAGTCTCTCAAAATATCGTCGAAAACCACTCTCGTCTCTTAATCATTGTTCAATTGCTAGTTGGAAATGAGAAGGGTCAGGATGTGGAAAAAGGTCCACATCCACAACATAAAACTTCTCTCCTTCCTTCAACAAAAACTCTGGCAAATCGATTTTCGTTTGGGCAAGCACCCAATTCTTGATAACTGCCAGACAGTAAACTGTGCCAGGTCTAATCGCGCGCACACTACTACCAGAGACAAAGCACTTTGGTTCAAATGGCGATGAATTTGCCACAATGAAATGTTTTGTGCCAGGATGCTGTACAACAAGGACTCTATCACCAATATGGAATGTCCTGACAGCCAGTCTGAGATGCCGCACTGCGTCTGAGCTGACAATTCTGTGTCTTTGCGTCATTTCAGTGATGATGTTATCACCGCATAGTGGTGACATGTTGCTGTTAAAGTAGGGTTGCTCAGCAACAACCACGCTGTTAACTTCAATCTCCTCAGTCGCGTTTTCCTCAGTCAGAACTTCGTCGACAACAACTCCCCTACCCACCGTATGATCAGCTTCACTTGACGCAGCTGCGTCTACACGGAATCCTCCATTGAAAACCTGAGCAGTCAATTCAGCTATTGTGTCCCGATATTTGTCCTCAAATTCCCTCTCCATCTGCGTCATCCTATCTTCATACCCCTCTCTTAGCGTCCTGATTTGCGACTCTCTCTCCCCCAACATTTTCTGTTCAACTTCCCGCTCCAACTTCTTGATCTGCAGCGAATGTCTCTCCAATAATTCATTCTTCTCCTGTTCGAGGACACGCAACTCATCTGCCCTCTCAGTTGCTCTCTGCTCACTCTCCTTCCTTATCTCCTCCACCTCACACTTCATGGAGTTTACCATCCTTCCCTTCTCACAGAGCAGCTTCTGTGACGCTGCAAATTTCTGTTTCAAAGCCTCGTATTCGTTTCTCTCGCCGATCCTTCCCTCAATAGCAGCTACATAGAACCATATACAATACAGGACCGCTACAATTAGCAGCAACCAGATGATAAATTGGAGGCACGCAGCAGCGTTGGAGAAGGGCAGAGGTTCCCACTGTATTTTCATGTTACAAGAACTGGGTGTGTCTTGTGTCTCGGGAGTGCCGAGGGGTAATGATGTTGGTAGCAACATGATTGTTAGCAACATGATGACACTTGGGTCCGAGGCGGGCATCACGATCAAAAATAGAGTTGTACTTGAGCAGGATACAAATTGCAAGTGGGTACGCAATATAGACAAATAGAACAGCCTTCTTCTGTCTGTGTCACAGTGTCACAACTCATGATCACAGATGTGACACACTGACAGTCAATCATGCTGTCACGCTATCGTGTCATAATATGCAGTCACCTCTTGGTTTTAACTGTCATTTCAAATCGTTACTGTCTCTCTCGATACACATTGTAAGATGTGACTGATCACATATTGTGGATATTTCACTGATTTTCAATTGTGATGAATTGTGATGAAATGTGAACTGTGAATGACGCATAAGTCTGTGTAAGTGAACTGCGCATACTTACGGTTGAGCTTGACAGCTAAAGAAGAGAAGTCGCTTCATGCGCTTGTTGTAGAAGAAATAGTTGAAATACCACAGTGATTCACCATACGGATCAGAATCCAGATCAGCATTGTACCTGTGATAAGTAATGTCAGTGAAAAGTTGAACCTTCTCTTATACTAAAATGCCAAGAAAAGTGTAAAAATTGAAAAATAATTAAGCTTCTAACACGAAATCGAAAGCGAAGGCAAAAGGAAAAGGATTTGACCTGTAGAAGGAGCACTGATTGAGAGCTATCTCCTTGTCTATGGTGTTCCACATGTGTTCCTTTATGTCACAGAAGCTGTCACCTGATTTATAGTGGAGTAACACGATGTTTGAAACAGATGTCATGGGCCCGTATAAAGAAAGACTTGCAAGTTTTTCTCAAAATCTAGGAAAGAATTCCCATGGCCGAGAAGACTGGTTGGTCTCTTCTTTGCATACAGATCATTGGAAGCTGGGCACAAGATCATTGACAGACAGCTCATTGACATACAGCTCATTGACAGACAGCTCATTGACAGACACCTCATTGACAGACAGCTCATTGACAGACAGCTCATCACTCATCAGAGCATACCTCAACTTCCATAGTCGGGTAACCGATATTATATAGAAGTTGGCATGTGAGTGTGTGCGTCTACTTATTGTAAGGTTATGTTTAATGCACGTATGATATGTGTGTAGTGACACTGAAGGCAATGTACTAACCACAATGTACACTGTACAGTATACCAGTCCCTATACTAACAGCGATGATATAATGACCACACTGTATACTCCTCTTGGCTCTGGGTGAGTACTATACGTTTCACACTGAGTACAGTGTACAGGTAATTGTAATGAGAGAACCACAGAGAAAATTGAATACACATTGTACAACACACACCATTTATAGCGCACTTAGGTCTCTAGGATGATAAATACCAAAATAATTAGGTTTCGTGTTGTTATGGTAACACAATTTTGGTAGATCAGGATACATGGCTGAGCCTTCAGCGATGCTATAACTTCAATGGAGTGCACCTATAATATACAAGAAACACACGCACACACACATACAAACATATACACACACAGACCCGTTTGTACAGACACAAAAAACAACACTGCCTCCTTCCGACAGCATCACTATCGGATTCTATGAATCTCGGACCTTTTCTAATGACTAATTTTGTCACATTGAGTCATGAGTGACCTTTTTGTGTAGCGAGTTACCTTGTGATATTTATTCACATGTGACATGATGTGTGGTCACATGTGACATGATGTGTATTGACATGTAGTATGTAGTGAGTGATGGCGTTGTGTTGATTAATTGAAATGTCATGCATTTCATATGAAGCTCTACAAGGAACTCAGTTTGCTTATGATGTCTCAATTGAACGAGTGTATACCTATATTGCTCACTTTTCTAGTCACAAGTGTATGCATACTGCGTAGTATGTGGCATTCGNCACACACACACACACACACACACACACACATGCTGTTCATGAGCCCTGGCAATGTTATGGTGAACTAGAACCTCAATATATCCAGTTGAGATTCAAGTCATTATCCTAATTTCGGAGTATCATGTTAAACCTCTCCTTCGTCAGAACTGACCCCCTACGATAGTACCAGCAAATAACAGCAGTTCGAACAGCAAACTTTATGAAGGTGATGACAGGTCACAAAAACAGTATAAACATCGTAACCGGTGCCAGATAAGATATCTTTGTGTTTCTAATCACCTCTTCACATTCACTCTATTGTCCAATGTGAGAGGATAATATCATCAGAATAGCGGTCATCTACTGAGCAAACTTGTTGTTTGATCATAAAAATCCTTGCGGAAGTTGAACCTATGTTTATATCTTAGCATAGCACGAAATGAAATGCAGGACACAAATTCACGTACAGCACGAAATAAGTATTGGATGACTGCCAATAAATACCACCGCCATTGAGTTGCAAATGCACAAAAGGGTATGTTAAAGAGATGTAAAGGTCTATGACAACATTGAATAATAATACTATGGTAATTATCACTTTGTTCATCATTACATGGACTAAACACTAACCAAGTGTGGTGTAAAACATGTTGTGAATATCCTGTGTAACAATGTTCTGGTTGGGAATCCTGGAGAACTCTTCTGACTTTGCATGGCTGAAGTATCGCTACATTTAAACTGGTCAATATCTGGTGAAATGTCTGGGCACATAATTGAATTGAAATATACTGAGTTGAGTTGAACAATCTGCACTACCTAAAGTCATAGTCAGGCCTGAAACTGGCATTAAGCGCAGAAACTAGACAGTGAAAAGTCCTAGTTGAACAGGCATCCTGTAATTGTCCAGTGCTTGTGGTTGGCGATGGGAAACCATACCCAAGAGAGGGTGGGGACAGAGCTTGTAGACCTAGCATATATGAACAGTATTGAAAAGGGGGGATTCTTGTTGAGGTGATTAATTATCTCAGAGCTTCTCATTAACTATAAGGCATAGAATGACAACCTGCATCTTCTGAACCATTTGTCATGTTTCTCAATAGCTTTTTGTCATCTCCAGTCATTTTGCAGCTATAGCTTTCTAACCTGTGGAATTGAAATTTTATTGATTTGTTTTGCAAGTCGTTATATCACCGGACAGTCAGTCCCTAAACTGAGAAATCATGGCAAATTAACTATTAAGCAAAACGACTCACTTTAATTGTAATCTGCAGCTTCCAGTGGTCAAACTCAAAGTATGAATGAGCTCTGATAAGCAGTCCAAGTTGGCATTCTCCAAAAGTTTCATTGTTAGATTAAAAATTTTGTGTTAATAACTGATCAACGTCAGCAATTAACACCTAAATGAGGGTTTACTCAGCATAATTGATATAATATGTTTTGAATGGTATGGTCTTTCCGATGATCTGAAGTATTTGCTGAAGTTATAGGGCATTGACCTTGAGAGGCTTCCTCACTTTGGGGACCTTTGCTA
>CAMPET010000016.1:530927-550457 GCA_946803715.1 Beroe ovata | reverse complement strand
ACACACACACAGATCACGCACACACACACACAGGTCACGCACGAGTATGGCACATTCCCCCCCCGCCAGGTCACCGCCCCTATCCTCGAGTCTCGACACCACGCCCGTTACTCACATTCACAGTTGAGGCAGGTCTGACAGACACGATGAGCAAGGAGGGGGCTGGGTACTGAACTCGTGTCAGGAGATTCAGGGCGTGGCGAGACAGTGGGCTGCACATTGTCCTATATAATTGGGGATGTTTTGTTGAGGAGCTTTAAAATCGATATTTTCGACCATCATCGTAATTCGTCATGATCAGTAGGTCGTGAAGGGAAAACCTTGAATTGTGAAAAATATATCGGGAGTATTACTATAATTGTTAAGTCAAATATCAAATAAGATGGTCTTGCGATAACAGGAGAATCATTGTGAAAAGTGATATAGGTATAAGCAATCTGATGAATCATTAAAAAATCACTTGGGGTCATTAAAAATTATACCTATTCAACGATTGAGCCTAAAACCTGAGCGTCAAGTAACCTCATATTGCAGCAAATAGACATCGTCTTCACCACTGAAGAAGAGAGCAATGTGTTTTGTAGTTTTGCTGTGACTGGGGAGAGAAAACAGTGTCACAAATCGCACACTCTCCCCCAATTCCGCCATCTTATGACACATTTCCTGGCCAGTGATGCACGAGTCACTGGCATAGAGCCAACAATTCCTAGAGTTATCAAACTCCCCAACAGTGAACGTGTTTGCTACGTTATCGGGACTTCCTTGTTTGCAACCCAGCAAGGTTGCCCCCACAGCATCCACAACATCTTGGAGGTCTTCGTGTGTTGCTATAGCAACAGGTAACGCAACACGTGACACGAAGCAGTCACGTGCGCATTGCGTGTTATTTCCCACATTCCAGGTGTATTCATGTTTTAGGACGTTATCGAAACAGTACGCGAGTGTTTTACGGTTATGAGCTGTTGGTTCACGTATATCACATGAGAAGGTATACAGATCACGTGACATGTCACGTGACTTTTTACACTGGAGTCCACTGATTGAGAAGAGACTCTTGTCGAGGGTTAGAGTGAGAGTACCGCTAGTCAATGTGCAGAACCATCCAATATCAGAGGTGCTGGCAGTTCTCTCTGTTGAAGTTTGGTCCGCCTGAAGAGACAAATCCTTGTTAACTTCATGACTGTTAGGATACTGAGTTTGGGTATCATGGGTGTAATTTCACTCACAGCTCCACAATGATACATACCTGCTCTGCATCAAGCAGCCAAGACATTGGCATGACCTTGTGAGAAACTCCTGGCAAAGTTCCAACTATCTCTGCGCTAGAAACAATGACATATCGAGTGTAGATATGGGAAGTGGAAAGAAGTGAACATGTTTCCTCGCGGGACAGAAGACGAATTTCCATGGTTATCGACTCCTGAGTTACATTAGTACATGATGTCTCTGGAATGAGGGTGTTTATGAGTGAGGCACAAATCAATATCGTGATAGGTGCGAGAATCTTCAGCATGTATAATAAGTCGACGAGAATCAGAAACAGTATCGGAATACTTGGATTTATAATACTTACAATGATCAATCATGCATAGTATTACTGAAATTTTTCGTCATAATAATCAGATTTCGAAAGACTCAACGTCTATTTGTTCGCAACTTGAGGTATCACACTCCGAACACATTGTCATTGAGGAGCAGTTTCTGAGCTAGTTTCTGATGATTGAGTATACAAGTTCCCCCTATCATGACATTCCTCCCGGTCCTCTGTCGGTACTCCTCCACCCACCTCATCTCACTCACAGTGACCCCACCCACCATGTACACCAGGAGGGGGCATGTCGGCCGAGGCTTGGCCACGGACCGTGTGAACAATCCAAGACCGGTCTTCAGCAGGTCTCTCAGTCCACCAGACCGATACTCGATATCTGTCAAGCCACCAGTTTGATCCTGGTCGAGACACAAGTCAATGACCTGCTCGAGAATCGGCTGGTAGCGAGGCGTCCCGCTTCCAATGACAATGTCTTTCAACTGGGACAAGTTCTTCCTGCACTTGGCGATACTCCCAATACGGGTGAATATATCGTCAATCCTCCTGTGGAGCTTCTCATCAGACACTCCAGGAGAGTGGAGAGATGAACTCAGACTGTCTGTTCCATCCTTCACTTTCCGGAAAAAGAGGAGTTTAAGTTTTGCCAACTCGATAGCATCAGTTTCGGATGTTTCATCGACAATGTGTCCGAATAGCGAGTAGAGTTGGATGAGGAGAGTGGCAATATGGAGCGGAGTCAGGAAGTGGTGGTCCGAGACTGTCTGCAGAATGGAGTTGGCGAGTTGCCCAACCAACACAGCATCTTCCAGACTAGTCCAGAGCAGCGAATGATCAGTCGTCTGAAAATGCTCCATGATAGGCCTATCTCCCTTGTCCACGCACTCCGAAATAGCAGCAAGAATTTGGAAGTATGGGAAGTTCTCTATCTTGGAAAACATGTCTGTCTCGGGTAAAATTGCAGAGAGGTCTCTGCTGGCTAATATGTCAGGTTCAACTTGGAGCCCATTTTCTAGGGACGATAGAATTTGATCAACGAGCGTGACGTGATCTGATGATAGAAGTGACGTCATAGGAACAGCGGATCTTGACTCACTAACACTCCCGCTAATAACAAACTCTTCCTTTGGTTTGTTGAACAGGCGTCTCAGATCAACTCTCACGTCATTTGAACCAGGGAACAGCTCTTCTGAATTATTGAAGAGAAGATCAGCCGTGTGCTTGAAGTCGGAGCTAGACACGTTGAATAGATCCAATGTCCTGTCGATGAAAATTACACTCATTTTACTGGAATATCTTCGATCAGGCCGATGTCCAACAGTTGAAACTAACTGATCTGCTAGAATCCTGGAGGAAGAGCCAACACAGTAGCAGTCCTCAGCCACGCCCATTTCATCGAACATGTGCCCAAGCTCCTCAGCTAACATCTTGATCTGAAGTTGGAGAGTGGCAGGCAACATTGCCATGGTGATAACTTGATCTAGTTCAAGTGATCTCGTCTCCCCACGTGACTTGAGCCAAGCATTGAGGGCGTGCAAATCAGGCTGGGTGAGGGGGAACATATCACGAGCAGTAGGCGTGATTAGGGCGTGGTCAGTAGGGAAAAAACATGGGACCGGCGATAGTGTGAAGTTGAATATGGTATTCGGGTATATGTTGGAGAGATTTGACAAGATTTCCAGATAGTAGCAGTCGGGATTGTCCTTTCCCGTGAAGACTTTGAGTGACTCCAAATTGAGGAGACTGGTCACAGTGACCTGAAGCGTCTCTGAACATAACCATCTCTCTACTATTTTTGTTATAGATGATAGAGTGTCAGCATCTCCTGTAATTATGATGAGTCGAAAATATCAGTGAACTGACGTTGAAGGCCGCAACGAACAGTGAATTCCTCCCATAACCAAAAGTAAGTAAAAACAGAGGTAAAAACGGAAGATGTTAAGTACACGCCCTAACTAACCGACAAGGAAGAGAAGGCCCGTCCCCGCCCCATACTCAATAACTGGGTCTGTTGTCAGGTGGGTGCCGGCCACCTCACACCTCCCAGAGGAGGAGAGGACACCACTCCAGTGTAGCATCTCAAGAGCCGCGGTGTCACACACCACTACACTGTGATCCATCTCGGTTACCAATGTGTTCCACCATTTGGGAGCGAGCAGGTGCGACATATCCTACGAGTGAAATGGTGGTGAAAACACTGTCCAAGGTAAGGAGTAGGGACAGAAAAGGAAATTGACAGAGGAAAACCTCAGGTATCAATAATTGAATCAAATATCTATGTACTCGAGGTTATCAATAAATCACTATAGCGCCTATGAATTCAAAGTCAATTTTACATAAATCAAATCAAATCGTCCTTTAAATAAAAAATATCTTCTATATCATAATTTGGTTGTTTGTTTGTCCGGTTGTACGTCACGAATTTCGTGTTGCAGTGTTGCACGTGCAGGTTTTGAACTTTATCGAGCGTTGCCATGGACACGTGCTAACTGCTAATACTATAATAGTGTCCTGGAGCTCGTTTCTGATGATTGTGATACTGATAGGACTAAGTTGGCCATTAAGTTCTTTTTTACTCTTTAGGAACAATGAACTTATTGGGGCAACGATTCAACAATCCACATATAATAATCTTGAGTTGTTGGGAGTATTTTTTCGATTCACGGTAACATGTGCCAACATACACAATGCAAATTGGAACGAAAGTCAATCAACGGGGCAAGCATCATGTCACAGTGCCAATCAGAAGAAATTGCCGATTTGTTTCAAGGTGCTCCTTCATGAACCTAGCCTTTCTAATCGAATTCTGTATAAACCCTCAGGTTTATGGGCAATGAATGACGTTCACTATTCACATGTAACCAATTTCCAGGTGATGAATGTGACTCATAGAGAGGATAGCTAGCAATGGCTGAGTTATCCCTCTCAACCCGATGATTATGCCACGGTTCTGAGAAGAAAGAAAAAAGTTATCACCATCAATGTAGATTGTAGTGTCTATTCTACATAAATCGAATTAGATAAAGATTAGCCCATGTGTTCGTCTACTACAGATAAAAGAAAGTTAATGCGATGCAGAAACATAAATCAGTTAAAATAAAGATTTGTAAAAGAAAGATTAAGGCTAACATAATTAAATAAGACTCTTTCTTCGCTACGAATGTCTACACACCCTTCAGTAGATGAAGTCACAGAAAGTGATGCTAGAAAGGCATGAATCAGTTACGTGTAACATAAACAAGGTCGCCCCAATTGATTGTTTAATCGCAAAAAGCTTAGTTACAACTCTGGCACTGTGCTTTGAATCCATGTCATCCATCTATTGTCGCTAGGAACAGGTCTACAGCCTCACGATGCTTTCTAATGAAAAATCTGTAGATAGGATCCACCCTTAACATTGAAGCAAGGTTAGTCAAGTCCTCTTCGCTTGATGCTCGCTTATGTTTGCACTCACACATCACTCGAAAAACCAAATCAAAGACTGCTTTATCTGCTTTGAGAAAACTTTCGATTTGATGATTCACAGCACAACCAAATTCATTTTTAGATAAAGCATCAGAGAGAAAATTGTTCACAAATATAGAATCAATGTTTGGCAATGGCCCATTTCCGAAGTCCTCAATAATTTCTATGAATTCTTTTGCTATATCAGAAGTTTCTTTTCGTTTTTCATTTTCCGTCATGTCGTAAAGAAAGCGAAGCAAGGCTATAGACTTGGACATGTACAGACTAAGGACGAGGAGTTTCCTGTCCTTGACAATTGCATCATACACCTTATCTTCACCAAGACTTGAGAGCATGCTCACAAGTTGTTCATACTTAGTCAAACACCTCTTGAACTCATCTTCCTTGAGGTAGACAAAGTCCAAGAAGCTCAAATCCTTATCAATAGGCATGGGTGGGCGTGGAGTTGGACTTCCCTCCTGCTCTATGAGACAAAGATGCTCAACCCTTATTGAAACCAATTCAATAAATTGTTCTGCATTGTCCCCAGGCATATCGGCAATGAATGTCATTCCGAAGAGTACATCCTCTCTCCGACTACAGAGAGATTCATCTCTGTTCTCTGGTTTTGGAGCAGCTTGATATCTCTTATCCACTATTCCTTTCAGTTTTTCTGTCAATGCATGCCATTCCTTCGACTTTGGGGAGTCAAGATCCAAGAGAAAATCTGTTTTGAATAACTGTGATCCTTGAACTTTACGACTACTTCCTTTGAGAACATAAACCTTGATGTATGTGTTGACTTTTTCATTAACTGGGTCAGTTAAATTGAATTTCTGAATTATTTCTTCCAATTTCGTACTCATAATCCCTAGGCTACATCTCAGGGTACATTTGCAATCTAGCCATTCCCGTATAAAATGCGTGAAAACGTGAGGAGTTTATAATGCTGAATAACAATTATCATCTTATACATTGTTCATATCATATGATCGTAAATTAATACTGTTTATATCCTTCACTGCAAAATAAATGTCACACACACACCCACGTCACACACACAAGCATACACATACATCGTACACCCTGCTGTACAAAAGCCGAGGGAACATCATACACGGGCTGATCTCGGCTTAGGATGAAGGGGGGGGTATTCGTTTGAATGAGATCATGATGAAGTACTGATTAGAAAATCAGAAAAGAATGGGATTGACCGGGGCTTGAACACAGAACCTCAGGAATCACGCCTGTTGCTCCTGAGGTTCTGGGTCCAAGCTCCGGTCAATCCCATACTTCTCTGAGTTTCTTCTCTCATTTTAGTAGTACTTAATATTGATCTCATTCAATCGAATATCATAAGATCATATGACAAAGAACACAAAGGAGTTCGGTCAAAGGGGTTATTTTTAGTTGTTTTGTTGTGAGTGAGGTGGAAAACGCCAATAACTTGACACCTATATTACATTCATGATATCCCACAATCTCATCGTGCAAGAAANATCGTACACCCTGCTGTACAAAAGCCGAGGGAACATTATACACGGACTGATCTCGGCTTAGGATGAAGAGGGGTATTCGTTTGAATGAGATCAAGATGAAGTACTGATTAGAAAGTCAGAAAAGAATGGGATTGACCGGGGCTTGAACCCAGAACCTCAGGAATCCGCCTGCTGCTCCTGAGGTTCTGGGTCCAAGCCCCAGTCAATCCCATACTTCTCTGAGTTTCTTCACTCATTTTAGTAGTACTTAATCTTGATCTCATTCAATCGAATATTATAAGATCATATGAAAAAATAACAAAGGAGTTCGGTCAAAGGGGTTATTTTTAGTTGTTTTGTTGTGAGTGAGGTGAAAAACGCCAATAACTTGGCACTTTTATTACATTCATGATATCCCATCTCATCGTGCAAGAAAATTTAACATCAATTGAAGTAAATGGTCACAAACCTACTTACGGTGTTATTCAAAACCCTATTCAATGCCCTAAATTAGAAATCAAATCAGATAAGAACGATAGAGATTAGATTGAAGATGTCTACTTATCTTCCAGAGAAGAAGTTTCTTATGAGGGAATTGGCACTATCCACAGAATTGGTGTGGGTTAAATGTTCCCTTATCCATGCTGGTAACTTCTTGCTGATTCGATCAGTAGTGTACCTGATGACGTGAACTCCAATAAAAAGGGGGTGCCGATTAGTGGCAATATCAATGGTTATCGGCAAATTGCCAATTGCAAAAACTAAAGTTTGGAGGCTGATGACTGGCTACAACAAAATATGTGGAGATAGTATACGACTCGGTCCATTACCTCTTATCAAGAAGTAGAATTGTAGCATAGTCCCCGGCATGTCTGACGGCCCTGCCAATAGCTTGGTTTACAGCTTTCATACACTTATTCTCGTAGTAAGTTTGACCTGGACTTCTCCCTTCTTCAGAACTTCGTAGAGTGGTGTCAAGGTACCGCATTTTTTCCTCCAGTGTAGCATCTCCAGAGCCGCGGTGTCACACACCACTACACTGCGATCCATCTCGGTTACCAATGTGTCCCACCATTTGGGAGCGAGCAGGTGCGCCATATCCTACATGAGAGTGAAATGGTGGTGAAAACATTGTCCAAGGTAAGGAGTAGGGACTGAAAAGGAAATTGACAGGGGAAAAGCTCAAGTATCAATAATTGAATCAAATATCTATGTACTCGAGGTTTTCAATAAATCACTATTAATTCAAAGTCAATTTTACATGAATCAAATCAAATCGTCAAAAAAAATCTTCTATATCATAATTTGGTTGTTTGTTTGTTTGTCCGGTTGTACGTCACGAATTTCGTGTTGCAGTTTTGCACGTGCAGATTTTGAACTATATCGAGCGTTGCCATGGACACGTGCTAATACTATAATAGTTTCCTGGAGCTCATTTCTGATGATGGTGCTTAGACTAAGTTGCTCATTAAGTTCTTTTTTACTCTTTAGGAACAATGAACTTGCTGATTGGGGCAACGATTCCACATATAATAATCTTGAGTTGTTGAATCTGGGAGTATTTGAATCTGCACTGGGAGTATTGTTTCGACTCACGGTTAAATGTGTCGTCTTGTCAACATACACAATGCAAATTGGAACGAAAGTCAATCAACGGGGCAAGTATCATTGATCATGTCACAGTGCCAATCAGAAGAAATGGTCCATTTGTTCCAAGGTGATCCTTCATGAACCTAGCCTTTCTAATCTAATTCTGTATATACCCTCAGGTTTATAGGCAATGAATGACGTTCACTATTCACATGGTAACCAATTTCCAGGTGATGAATGTGACTCATAGTGAGGATAGCGCTAGCAATGGCTGAGTTATCCCTCTCAACCCGATGATTATGGCACAGTTCTGAGAAGAAAGAAAAAAGTTATCACCATCAATGTAGATTGTTGTGTCTATTCTACATAAATCGAATTAGATAAAAATTAGCCCATGTGTTCGTCTACTACAGATAAAAGAAAGTTAATGCGATGCAGAAACATGAATCAGTTAAAATAAAGATTTGTAAAAGAAAGATTAAGGCTAACATAATTAAATAAGACTCTTTCTTCGCTACGAATGTCTACACACCCTTCAGTAGATGAAGTCACAGAAAGTGATGCTAGAAAGGCATGAATCAGTTACGTGTAACATAAACAAGGTCGCCCCAATTGATTGTTTAATCGCAAAAAGCTTAGTTACAACTCTGGCACTGTGCTTTGAATCCATGTCATCCATCTATTGTCGCTAGGAACAGGTCTACAGCCTCACGATGCTTTCTAATGAAAAATCTGTAGATAGGATCCACCCTTAACATTGAAGCAAGGTTAGTCAAGTCCTCTTCGCTTGATGCTCGCTTATGTTTGCACTCACACATCACTCGAAAAACCAAATCAAAGACTGCTTTATCTGCTTTGAGAAAACTTTCGATTTGATGATTCACAGCACAACCAAATTCATTTTTAGATAAAGCATCAGAGAGAAAATTGTTCACAAATATAGAATCAATGTTTGGCAATGGCCCATTTCCGAAGTCCTCAATAATTTCTATGAATTCTTTTGCTATATCAGAAGTTTCTTTTCGTTTTTCATTTTCCGTCATGTCGTAAAGAAAGCGAAGCAAGGCTATAGACTTGGACATGTACAGACTAAGGACGAGGAGTTTCCTGTCCTTGACAATTGCATCATACACCTTATCTTCACCAAGACTTGAGAGCATGCTCACAAGTTGTTCATACTTAGTCAAACACCTCTTGAACTCATCTTCCTTGAGGTAGACAAAGTCCAAGAAGCTCAAATCCTTATCAATAGGCATGGGTGGGCGTGGAGTTGGACTTCCCTCCTGCTCTATGAGACAAAGATGCTCAACCCTTATTGAAACCAATTCAATAAATTGTTCTGCATTGTCCCCAGGCATATCGGCAATGAATGTCATTCCGAAGAGTACATCCTCTCTCCGACTACAGAGAGATTCATCTCTGTTCTCTGGTTTTGGAGCAGCTTGATATCTCTTATCCACTATTCCTTTCAGTTTTTCTGTCAATGCATGCCATTCCTTCGACTTTGGGGAGTCAAGATCCAAGAGAAAATCTGTTTTGAATAACTGTGATCCTTGAACTTTACGACTACTTCCTTTGAGAACATAAACCTTGATGTATGTGTTGACTTTTTCATTAACTGGGTCAGTTAAATTGAATTTCTGAATTATTTCTTCCAATTTCGTACTCATAATCCCTAGGCTACATCTCAGGGTACATTTGCAATCTAGCCATTCCCGTATAAAATGCGTGAAAACGTGAGGAGTTTATAATGCTGAATAACAATTATCATCTTATACATTGTTCATATCATATGATCGTAAATTAATACTGTTTATATCCTTCACTGCAAAATAAATGTCACACACACACCCACGTCACACACACAAGCATACACATACATCGTACACCCTGCTGTACAAAAGCCGAGGGAACATCATACACGGGCTGATCTCGGCTTAGGATGAAGGGGGGGGTATTCGTTTGAATGAGATCATGATGAAGTACTGATTAGAAAATCAGAAAAGAATGGGATTGACCGGGGCTTGAACACAGAACCTCAGGAATCACGCCTGTTGCTCCTGAGGTTCTGGGTCCAAGCTCCGGTCAATCCCATACTTCTCTGAGTTTCTTCTCTCATTTTAGTAGTACTTAATATTGATCTCATTCAATCGAATATCATAAGATCATATGACAAAGAACACAAAGGAGTTCGGTCAAAGGGGTTATTTTTAGTTGTTTTGTTGTGAGTGAGGTGGAAAACGCCAATAACTTGACACCTATATTACATTCATGATATCCCACAATCTCATCGTGCAAGAAAATTTTACATCAATCGAAGTAAATGGTCACAAACCTACTTACAGTGTTATTCAAAACTAATGCCCTAAATTAGAAATCAAATCAGATAGGAACGATAGAGATTAGATTGAAGATGTCTACTTATCTTCCAGAGAAGAAGTTTCTTATGAGGGAATTGGCACTATCCACAGAATTGGTGTGGGTTAAATGTTCCCTTATCCATGCTGGTAACTTCTTGCTGATTCGATCAGTAGTGTACCTGATGACGTGAACTCCAATAAAAAGGGGGTGCCGATTAGTGGCAATATCAATGGTTATCGGCAAATTGCCAATTGCAAAAACTAAAGTTTGGAGGCTGATGACTGGCTACAACAAAATATGTGGAGATAGTATACGACTCGGTCCATTACCTCTTATCAAGAAGTAGAATTGTAGCATAGTCCCCGGCATGTCTGACGGCCCTGCCAATAGCTTGGTTTACAGCTTTCATACACTTATTCTCGTAGTAAGTTTGACCTGGACTTCTCCCTTCTTCAGAACTTCGTAGAGTGGTGTCAAGGTACCGCATTTTTTCCTCCAGTGTAGCATCTCCAGAGCCGCGGTGTCACACACCACTACACTGCGATCCATCTCGGTTACCAATGTGTCCCACCATTTGGGAGCGAGCAGGTGCGCCATATCCTACATGAGAGTGAAATGGTGGTGAAAACATTGTCCAAGGTAAGGAGTAGGGACTGAAAAGGAAATTGACAGGGGAAAAGCTCAAGTATCAATAATTGAATCAAATATCTATGTACTCGAGGTTTTCAATAAATCACTATTAATTCAAAGTCAATTTTACATGAATCAAATCAAATCGTCAAAAAAAATCTTCTATATCATAATTTGGTTGTTTGTTTGTTTGTCCGGTTGTACGTCACGAATTTCGTGTTGCAGTTTTGCACGTGCAGATTTTGAACTATATCGAGCGTTGCCATGGACACGTGCTAATACTATAATAGTTTCCTGGAGCTCATTTCTGATGATGGTGCTTAGACTAAGTTGCTCATTAAGTTCTTTTTTACTCTTTAGGAACAATGAACTTGCTGATTGGGGCAACGATTCCACATATAATAATCTTGAGTTGTTGAATCTGGGAGTATTTGAATCTGCACTGGGAGTATTGTTTCGACTCACGGTTAAATGTGTCGTCTTGTCAACATACACAATGCAAATTGGAACGAAAGTCAATCAACGGGGCAAGTATCATTGATCATGTCACAGTGCCAATCAGAAGAAATGGTCCATTTGTTCCAAGGTGATCCTTCATGAACCTAGCCTTTCTAATCTAATTCTGTATATACCCTCAGGTTTATGGGCAATGAATGACGTTCACTATTCACATGTAACCAATTTCCAGGTGATGAATGTGACTCATAGAGAGGATAGCTAGCAATGGCTGAGTTATCCCTCTCAACCCGATGATTATGGCACAGTTCCGAGAAGAAAGAAAAAAGATATCACCATCAATGTAGTGTCTATTTTACATAAATCGAATTAGATAAAGATTAGCCCATGTGTTCGTCTACAGATAAAAGAAAGTTAATGCGATGCTGAATTATAAATCAGTTAAAATAAAGATTTGTAAAAGAAAGATTTAGGCTAACATAATTATTAATTAAATCAAGACTCTCTCTTCGCTACGAATTTCTACACATCGGAGAAAGAGATTTCTTAACTTTCAAGTCCCCCGACCTACAATCCTGACCCCATAATTTTATTCATACTTGCAAACCATGAATTTAAATAAATTGCCCTTCAGTAGATGAAGTCACAGAAAGTGATGCTAAGGCATGGATCAGTTACGTGTAACATAAACAAGGTCGCCCCAAGTGATTGTTGAATCGCAAAAAGCTTAGTTACTACTCTGGCACTATGCTTTGAATCCATGTCATCCATCTATTGTCGCTAGGATCAGGTCTACAGCATCACGATGCTTTCTAATGAAAAATCTGTAGATAGGATCCACCCTTAACATTGAAGCAAGGTTAGTCAAGCCCTCTTGGCTTGATGCTCGCTTATGTTTGCACTCACACATCACTCGACAAACCAAATCTATGACTGTTTTATCTGCTTTGATTAAACTTTCGATTTGATGATTCACAGCACAACCAAATTCATTTTTAGATAAAGCATCAGAGAGAAAATTGTTCACAAATATAGAATCAACGTTTGGCAATGGCCCATTTCCGAAGTCCTCAATAATTTCTATGAATTCTTTTGCTATGTCAGAAGTTTCCTCTCGTTTTTCATTTTCCGTCATGTCGTAAAGAAAGCGAAGCAGAGCTATAGACTTGGACATGTACAGACTAAGGACGAGGAGATTCCTGTCCTTGACAATTGCATCATACACCTTATCTTCACCAAGAGTTGAGAGCATGCTCACAAGTTGTTCATACTCAGTCAAACACCTCTTGAACTCATCTTCCTTGAGGTAGACAAAGTCCATGAAGCTCAAATCCTTATCAATAGGCATGGGTGGGCGTGGAGTTAGACTTCCCTCCTGTTCTATGAGACAAAGATGCTCAACCCTTATTGAAACCAATTTAATATATTGTTCTGCATCGTCCTCAGGCATATTAGCAATGAATATAATTCCGAAGAGTACCTCCTCTCTCTGACTACAGGGAGATTCATCCCTGCTCTCTGGTTTTGGAGCAGCTTGATATCTCTTATCCACTATTCCTTTCAGTTCCTCTGTCAATGCATGCCATTCCTTCGACTTTGGGGAGTCAAGATCAAAGAGAAAATCTGTTGTGAATAACTGTGATCCTTGAACTTTACGACTACTTCCTTTGAGAACATAAACCTTGATGTATTTGTTGAATTTTTCATAAGCTGGGTCAGTTAAATCGAATTTCTGAATTATTTCTTCCAATTTCGTACTCATAATCCCTAGGCTACATCTCAGGGCACATTTGCAATCTAGCCATTCCCTATAAAATGCGCGAAAACGTGAGGAGTTTGAAATGCTGAATAACAATTATTATTTTATACATTGTTCATATCATATATGATCGTGAAGTAATTCTGTTCATATCCTTCACAGCAAAATTAATGTCACACACACACCCACGTCCCACACACAAGCATACACACACATCGTACACCCTGCTGTACAAAAGCCGAGGGAACAACATACACGGGCTGATCTCGGCTTAGGATGAAGGGGGGGTATTCGTTTGAATGAGATCAAGATGAAGTACTGATGAGAAAGTCAGAAAAGTATGGGATTGATTGGGACTTGAACCCAGAACCTCAGGAATCACGCCTGTTGCTCCTGAGGTTCTGGGTCCAAGCCCCGGTCAATCCCATACTTCTCTGAGTTTCTTCACTCATTTTATTAGTTCTTGATCCTGATCTCATTCAATCGAATATCATAAGATCATATGACAAAAATCGAAGGAGTTCGGTCAAAGGGGTTATTTCTAGTTGTTTTGTTGTCATTGAGATGGACAACGCCAATAACTTGGCACTTTTATTACATTCATGATATCCCACAATCTCATCGTGCAAGAAAATTTTACATCAATCGAAGTAAATGGTCACAAACCTACTTACGGTGTCATTCAAAAGTAATGCCCTAAATTAGAAATCAAATCAGATAAGAACGATAGAGATTAGCTTGAAAATGTCAACTTATCTTCCAGAGAAGAAGTTTCTTATGAGGGAACTGGCACTATCCACAGAATTGGCGTGGGTTAAATGTTCCCTTATCCATGCCGGTAACTTCTTGCTGATTCGATCAGTAGTGTACCTGATGACGTGAACTCCAATAAAAAGGTGGTGCCGATTAGTGGCAATATCAATGGTTATCGGCAAATTGCCAATTGCAAAAACCAAAGTTTGGAGGCCGATTGACTGGCTACAACAAAATATGTGAAGATAGTATACGACTCGGTCCATTACCTCTTATCAAGAAGTAGAATCGTAGCATAGTCCCCGGCATGTCTGACAGCCCTGCCAATAGCTTGGTTTACAGCTTTCATACACTTATTCTCGTAGTAAGTTTGACCTGGAGTCCTCCCTTCTTCAGAACTTCGTAGAGTGGTGTCAAGGTACCGCATTTTTTCCTGACGAAGTGATGTTTTAAAAATCGCGGAGTAATCAGTAAATTGTGAATGTTATCCATAACCTTAATACTAGCTATAGCTGTTGAGATACGAAATTATGTTCATACCGGAATACAGAATAAGTAAACGAGTGAATGACCTAAATACCTGTAAGACAGGGTCAGTTGGATTGGCGAAGGGTAGTCCGACGACCACTACACATCTACCAAGATCATCACTGAAGTTGATTCCTTCACTCATCTTCCCACCGAGTACACTGAACAGCACCGCACCTGCGCAAGAACGTAATCTCACAGTAATTGCTTCGTAATCTGGCTATGTGAACGCATCACTGTATTGTGTGAAGAAATAACCTGTGTTAGAGGAGTTTTTCATCCCCGCAGCTGAACTTGCAATTCTCTTACTATAACTCTCTAGTATTCCATCAGTGTTCTTACTACCCGATTCGTCATAGAATAGTGTCTTTAACTTGGCGATCTTGTCTATAATTCCGCACTTTTGGAGCGCAGTTTTGCAGTCAGCCAAGCATTGGTACGATGGAAAGAAGCAGACAATACCACCGGGAACAATCTAGGATCAAGTTTATTTGATTTTTAACCCTATCACTAACTAACTCATGGACAAGGCAATAACAACAATCGCAAAAAACCTGGCAAAGTTCCAAAAGGACATTCCCGACTTCTTGTAAAACCCCAGGTTTCTTCCTATTCTCGAAGGAGAAGTTCAATTCGAGTGACTTCCCATGCGAGAGCGTGAGAGGTAATAGGTTATGCGGAGGAATCACGTGACCGCAGCTGAATAACGTGACGTCACGTGATGTGCAAGAGTTGAGGAGCTGCTGCTTCACTTCCCCCACGGGCTCCATCGTGCCCCCGGCCAGGATCACACTCCTACACTCGGTAAGGAGGGGTAGGAACGGGTCCTCGCTGTTCAGCGATATGTATCTCACAAAGGAGCACGCTGTGGACGGAGCAGTGGAGGATGGATCACATATCATCATAAGTATCCTACCGGCGGAGTCAGCATTCGTCAAGCTGGTAAAAAGAGATGATATTTCTCCCAGAGCGGAGCGAGTGTGGATCTTCACCGAGCCAGCGCTTGAATCTCCTTCTTCTTCTTCGTATCCCTGGACCTTCTGAACAAGGTGACTGTCTCTGATGTACTTGACAAGTTCGAAAAGATTGATGTCGCCAAGCCCGGCCATCGTTTGGTAGTCACCGATAGTGAAAAGGTAGGATTTTGGAGAAGTGAGCGCTCCGTGTGCTTTGGAGAAAGAATTGTAGAGCAAGTTAATACAGTGTAAGACTTGCTTACAGTGTAGTAGATTCACTGGTTTCAGCTTCGTTTTCACCTGTACGATCGTCGATCATAGTTTTACTCTCTCGTTTACTATCATGTTTCAATTTTCATAAACTCACAAAATAACTCGCAAATTATCTGTTACCTTCCTCAGATATACACTCAGTTTCCTATGAGTGGTCTGGCAATCTGCACGATTGATTGTGATGGAATGTATCTCGTTTATCGTCTCGATCAGGTTATGTGCCTCATCAATGATCACCACAGAGTCTTTCAACCTATGCGGGGGTTAAATTTCCATTTCTTGTTCAACAACTGAATTAGGAAAAACTCAGAGAAGTATTCGATTGACCCGCACTTGAACCCGAAAACTCGGGAAACATGCATGTTGCTCGAATGCTCGGGCGATTGAGCAACCAATCATGCTGCACAAACAACAGCGATTATGATGACTTCTATAAAACCAACCTGACATTGAGAGATTTCCTCTGCTCTCGGTGGAGAATCATGTTGTAGGGCAAGAGAACGACCTCTGCCTGGGGGACTGCCGTCCTTGTTGAGTAGTACGGACAGGACTCAGACTCCTTGGCGCCAGTCACCAAATTCTCCATATCTTGAATCTCGGACAGTATATGCGACGAAAAATCGCGTACTTTTTGGGACGAATAAAACGCGCATTTCCCCTTTTTCGTAGTCTTTTGATCGCTGGGAGCCTCATCTTCTTGTTTCGCTTGACGAGATTTCGCTTGACGAAGCTCTAGACAACGTTCGTTGATGAGGTTGTTTGATCTGAGCTGGCTTACCGCTGGGTTAATGCACAAGTTGCCACGGGAACCGAGCATTGTGACTCTGACACTCGAATACGGCGATTTCTTTATCTCGTTTATGAACTGAAGGGAGTGTGAGAAATACCAAATGCAGGCATCCCGTATGTGTGGTGTGTAGGATGAAAGGAGCCTGGAGCATATTGTGCATTGTGTAAACAAAAAACATGTCTATCATAAGGATACCGAAAAAAAGAACACCTGTGAAAGCTGGGAGTGGGTCCGTGAACAGTAGAATATCTTGACACAGTATTGATCATCGGATTCTGAGCAGCTACTATCATCACTACTGGAGAAATGCGGTTCATACTCCTCTGGTGACTCATTCTCCTTATCGACCTGGGATGCAGATTCAAGATACATACAAAGAATCCAAGGAAAATAATCCAAGATATGCAGGAACTGACCTTAAATCGTTTCCGGCTTTTGAGAACTCTCCTCTGGCGACGAGCCACCTTCTCTGCCGTGGCTTGCTTGGCACTCTGAAGCTGCTGAACCTGTGGAGGAACAACTGCAATCATGATCCCAACCAAGTCCCAGCTATATGATCCCAACCAACTCGCAGCTAAATGATCCCAACCAAGTCCCAGCTATATGATCCCAACCAAGTCCCAGCTATATGATCTAGCATGGATTTAGCTTCACAGATATAGCATAGATCTACAGCTATCATGCAATACTTGGTGGTTTTGACAAAATGGTTACACAAGGAATCGACCTGTATCTGTTGAAACTGCTCATTAACCCAGTCTGGTTCATTTTCATCGCTCTGTACTTCACAGAGTTCATCTTCTACCCTTTGTTGGTGGTCTTTGAGCCACTTCAATGCGCTGCAGATTATACTGAGTGACTTGCCTGCGGTAGTTGGATGTTCATTCTGAATAGCAGCATCAAATGTATGCTTTACATCACTATTCACTGACTAAACTTATTGAGTTTGATGAATCAGATCTGCCATAGTGCCATGGTATCCCAGATTCGACACTGACCTGTGCCTGTAGGACTCTCAAAGATACCGATACCCCTGTTCTCGATTGTCTGATATAACTCCTTCATAAATTCCTCCTGTATCTTGTATGGTTTGAACGGGAAGGGGAATTCATCTACCATGGCGCTAAGGAAAAGATAAGGATGGGACTTTCTGTCGGGGCAATTAATGATATTTGCATGTCATCAACTGTTGCCAGATACAGATAATGCTGAAAATATCTACACCGACACAAGTTCACAACTCATTAACTCATATCAACTCATTAACTCATTAACTCAATCTTGATGTCAATCTTAGATATTATCACTGATAACACAACTAATGCAAAATTAACATGCTTTATCGGTACTTGAACAATCCATAGGTTCTAAATTCAGAGCTACGTAGTGTGAAACTCTCAAAACAGAAGCCACGTACAGTTGTCAAAACTAAATTACAATTACCCACTGACTAACATTCAACTAAACAACACATTTCAAATAATATTCTGAATCATGGGTCTACGAACTAAGCTCATTTGCAGATACCTCATATGAAGGACTGCTGAAAAGTTTGAAAATCTTACACAGGTGAGACAGGGAGGTGTCAATGGTGGATGCCTCGGATTTCTGAGCTGGAGCACTGGTGTCACTGGGACCGACAGGCAAGAGAGGGAATCTTGACACCATCTCATTACTCAACAGGATGTTGTGGGTGTTCTGGGGTAAGAGAGAGGACATGAGGACAAGCATTTCCTATGGCTACTGTCCAGGTATATGGAATTCACATGTAGGTATATCATGTTCATGAGAATTGAACATCCATCCTGTGGCCATCTGCCGATCACAATACGCCCTCATGACCACCCTCAACATACATAACACTAGCTAGAAACCTATCGTCTAGCCACGATATTACATAGTGTCACATAAACTGTGAACCATACCTGCTGGAATGCTGTCCTCGATGCAGTAGATGCGATAGCCTGAACAGTTGTACTGTAAACAGACACAGCTCCGAACAGATTATATGTCCGGCGTATTAGTCCGTGTAAGTTAGCCGCAAGATGGGGCTGGAACACGTCCCAGTCAAAGGGGTCTATGTTTGTCTCTATGCGACGGGTTATGTTGGTAATCTGAGGGAAATAACCGTGATTGAAAACGAAATATGTACCCTTTCTTCAGAAACCGATTACCGAGTATTTCGAGATATCTTGTTCCGCATCCACCAATCTGTTGAATTTTTTCACATTGACGCTCCCCCCTTTACCTTCTTATTTCGGCCAGTGTTTACGGCGGTGGACACATTGCACATGGCTGTCAGGTACTTGAAGTCCAGCCAGAATTGCAGTGCCATGTTCTGAGTCAACTCGACTGAGTCGAGGAAGTCGCTATACGAATCTGCTATCCGATCATTCATGTCACCTTGTATGGGAGAGAAATGTGAATGTTGACAATGAGTTGGATGGAAGAAAAGTTAGTAAATTGTTTGATACTTGTCAGGCGATGCCGGACTGCTGAATGCTGAATTAATGACAATGAAATTCTCGAAGTGGTCTATCATCAATAGTTAATTTTATACATCCAAGACGTATAATCAGTGAAATCATAGAATACAAATTCAAGATGAAAAGTTCCCAACTCACAGAGCATGTTTGGCACCTCATTGTCGTCCAGACCGTGACAGCCTATTCTGTACAGTTCCGATGACAGGGCGTACAGGAGTGTGCTGACAAATGATGAGCAGTGGATGGGCAGGAGCACTTTGGACTCCACTGATTTCCCCTCCTCCGTCTCCTCCTTTATAGTGGCTTCTTCCCACGATACAGCGTAGTTGAGGGGTTCTGTGAAGCGAGGGGGAAATAATAGGTATTGGATTCGGTGAAGTCAATGATTTGTCACAACAAAATGTCATGAATAGTTTATTCCTCACACGACACACGACACACGACACACGACACAAACACACACACCCAAAAAAAACAAAA
>CAMPET010000016.1:519012-530884 GCA_946803715.1 Beroe ovata | reverse complement strand
ACACACACACACACACACACACGTCTGTTCTGGCGAACTGGTGTCATCGAATTCTTTCGTCAGCATTGCAACCGACAACAGTGAGTTCCTTAAGTATTGAGCAGCAATGTTAACCTGATTTCAGAAATTCATCCAGTTTTGCCACGACCATATCACAGAGCCACGCGCCGTACCGCTGTAGCAGGGTACACTTGGCCGTGCTGATACACTGGTAGTGACTACTGGCGTAGTACTTGGCTCTGTCACGTGACATGGTAAGGAGGGACGTGAGTTGGGGAGTGTACAGCACGATACACCGACACACGTGCATCAGGATGGAAATCTCGTCCGTAAATGTGGCGGAATCTCCCTTTTCTTGGGTGAGGGGGGAGAGGTGAGAAGTAGGGGAACAAATGGAGTGAGACTAGGCGAGAAGTGGTGCAAAATCGCGAAAATCACCCGAGCGGAGAGGAAGATTCGGAATGTTCGAAAATAGTGAAATGAAATTATTGGAGTGGAGAAAAGTACCGGGCACTACAGAGACAATATGCTCAGCGAGTTGAGTCAGCGACTCCTCTGTTACTCCCGTTACATGAGTGAATAACTCTGCTGCTCTGATCGTGTCTTCCTTGTACTTTGCCTTTTCAGGGGGACCTGAGCAGAGTGTGGTGTCACCGACTCAACATGAAACTGGTCCTCAAATTCTGTACAAAATATTAGTTTTCGCTGAGTGTTATATTTGATATACCTGTGTATGAGACTATGTCATTGTAAATGGCTGTCAGCCTCTCGTTTAAGTTACCGCAGAGCAGCATAACTGGATCCACAAATCCTTCTGTTTTCTGCTTCAGTTTGGAGTCCTTCTTACAGCTGAGGTTCCAGACAAACTCAGCCACATTTGCCTGGAGAGGTCCTGATGTCCTTGTGCCCAGATTGTGGTAATGTGGTACATCCACGCACGCATACATACTGCATGCATGGGAGACTGCGCGCGCATACGTGATGTCGGTGCGCGCATGGATCAGCATATCATCATCTGACACACCCGGCGCGTTACGATTAGCAACATTTGACAATGTGACAGTCCCAAACCTCAGAGTGATTCTGTGCTATCTGAGACAGCTCTGCATTGGTTGCCACCATCGCGTCTCCAATGTACGAGTTGATGATCTTCTTGATGTGGCTTGTCACTGGAACGAGCAGGACGTCTTCCCATATGTCCACTTTTCTGGACAACACGCCCACACAAACACCGTCCCATTCAGCTGAACTTTTCTGAAAAAAAGACTTTTATGTTTAACTAAAATGATTCGTACAATATCCAAAAACATCGTTATAAAACTTAATTCATACCTGGCAATATGGCTTTACGATATTCGAAACACTGGTAACCGATTGCACATAGTGTAACGTTGTATGTAATGTATCGTGTATAACAGTTATCACAGCGTCGACCCATTCATTACACATGCCAGCTATGTCAGGCAGATCTAGCGAACTGAAAAATGGTATTGAGTCTCCAATTTGTCAACATTTCCAACGGTGATGTGATATGGATATTGGATACTGGATAGTCTGTGTTTGAGATGCGCATGTCTTGACAAGTGAAAAGTCCCATCAAGTGAACATGTCTCATGTAACACATGTATGAGACATATTCTATGTAGCGCAATAGTAGTATGTACCGATTATAGTTGGATATGGTGAGAGTCATTGCTATAGTACCTGTTAGCAGTGGGATGGTACCATTATAGTAGGTTATCTAGTTATTGCTATACTGCTATAGTACCTGTTAACAGTGGGATGGTAGCTGTGAACAAGCTGAGGCAGATGACGAGTCAGGGATTGCAGTCCGGTCTCTTGTTGGAACGCGCTACTCACAACATCCATTGTAGAAACACTGCACAACGAAATAGGTAAAATATAGGTATTTATTCAAAGCACAAACACCCAGATCAAGGAAATATGAAACCTACTCTGAGCTGTGACATGGAAGACAGCTACCCAGGGAAGCAGATGCCAGATGGGCCAAAAAATCGACCGGAAATTGATTCAACGTCAAAAAATCAACGCCTTTAAATACACTGGCATGATGATGATGATACGAAAAATTTTCTTCGAACCTCTGATCAGAGTATCGCTAAAAAGTGAAGCCCACACTCTTATACTCCGATATTCTGAAGGCCTCTAACGAAGATTCTACTGGACTAACGACGGTAATTTTCCACCTTACTCCCCCTTTTACTCACAAATTACAAGTATCAACCTAATTCACGATCACAGACCGTGGAACAACACCTAAACCAAAGTCTTATCTATAGAGGTGTATGGGTATACNACACACACACACACACTCACTGTATTGAGCAGCAATGTTAACCTGATTTCAGAAATTCATCCAGTTTTCCCACGACCATATCACAGAGCCACGCGCCGTACCGCTGTAGCAGGGTACACTTTGCCGTGCTGATACACTGGTAGTGACTACTGGCGTAGTACTTGGCTCTGTCACGAGACATGGTAAGGAGGGACGTGAGCTGGGGAGTGTACAGCACGATACACCGACACACGTGCATCAGGATGGAAATCTCGTCCGGAAATGTGGCGGAATCTCCCTTCTCTTGGGAAGGGGGAGGGGTTAGAATTAGGGGAATAAATGGAGTGAGGAGAGAAGTAGTGCATAATCGCGAAAATCGCCCGAGCGGAGAGGAAGATTCGGAATGTTCGAAAATAGTGAAATGAAATTATTGGAGAAAAGTACCGGGTACAACAGAGACAATATGCTCAGCGAGTAGAGTCAGCGACTCCTCTGTCACTCCCGTTACGTGAGTGAATAACTCTGCTGCTCTGATCGTGTCTTCCTTATACTTTGCCTTTTCAGGGGGACCTGAATAGAGTGTGGTGTCACCGACTCAACATGAAACTGGTCCTCAAATTCTGTATAAGATGTCATTTTTCGCTGAGTGTTACATTTGATATACCTGTGTACGAGATGATGTCATTGTAAATGGCTGTCAGCCTCTCGTTTAAGTTACCACAGAGCAGCATCACTGGATCCACAAATCCTTCTGTTTTCTGCTTCAGTTTGGAGTCCTTCTTACAGCTGAGGTTCCAGACAAACTCAGCCACATTTGCCTGGAGAGGTCCTGATGTCCTTGTGCCCAGATTGTGGTAATGTGGTATATCCACGCACGCATACATACTGCATGGGAGACTGCGCGCGCATACGTGATGTCCGTGCGCGCATGGATCAGCATATCTTCATCTGGCAAACCCGGCGCGTTACGATTAGCGTCATTTGACAATGTGACAGTCCCACACCTCAGAGTGATTCTGTGCTATCTGAGATAGCTCTGCATTGGTCGCCACCATCGCGTCTCCAATGTACGAGTTGATGATCTTCTTGATGTGGCTTGTCACTGGAGCAAGCAGGACGTCTTCCCATATGTCCACTTTTCTGGACAACACGCCCACACAAACACGGTCCCATTCAGCTGAACTCTTCTGAAAAATAGATTTTTACTAAAATGTTTCGTACAATATCCAAAAACATCGTGATAAAACTTAATTCATACCTGGCAATATGGCTTTACGATATTTGAAACACTGGTAACCGATTGTACATAGTGTAACGTTGTATGTAATGTATCGTGTATAACAGTTATCACACCGTCAACCCATTCATTACACATGCCAGCTATGTCAGGCAGATCTAGCGAACTGAAAAATTGTATTGAGTCTCCAATTTGTCAATATTTCCAACGATGATGTGATATGGATATTGGATACTGGATAGTCTGTGTTTGAGATGTGCATGTCTTGACAAGTGAAAAGTCTCATCAAGTGAACAAGTCTATGTAGCGCAATAGTAGTATATACCTGTTAGCAGTGGGATGGTACCATTATAGTAGGTTATCTAGTTATTGCTATACTGCTATAGTACCTGTTAGCAGTGGGATGGTAACATTATAGTAGTTAATCTAGTTATTGCTAAACTGCTATAGTACCTGTTAACAGTGGGATGGTAACATTATAGTAGTTAATCTAGTTATTGCTATACTGCTATAGTACCTGTTAACAGTGGGGTGGTAGCTGTGAACAAGCTGTGGCAGATGACGCGTCAGGGATTGCAGTCCGGTCTCTTGTTGGAACGCGCTACTCACGACATCCATTGTAGAAACACTGCACAATGAAATAGGTAAGATATAGGTATTTATTCAAAGCAAGCAGTCTAAAAGTTGTTGTGACACGAACACCCAGATCAAGGAAATATGAAAATTACTCTGAGCTGTGACATGGAAGACAGCTACCCAGGGAAGCAGATGCCAGATGGGCCAAAAATTCGTCCGGAAATTGATTCAACGTCAGAAAATCAACGCCTTTAAATACACTGGCATGATGATGATGATACGAAAAATTTTCTTCGAACCTCTGATCAGAGCATCGCTAAAAAGTGAAGCCCACACTTTTATACTCCGATATTCTGAAGGCCTCTAACGAAGAGTCTACTGGACTAACGACGGTAATTTTCCACCTTACTCCCCCTTCTCCTCACAAACAACAAGTATCAACCTAATTCACGATCACAGACCGTGGAACCACACCTAAACTACGATCTCTAACCTGTGGTAGCAAAACTTACGAAACCACTAAAATCGATGGGACACACCAAAATCGGTCAAATATTTTTTCTCATAACGATGGCTGGTAAAATGTGTTCTGGCCTATCTCATCGGGAAAATGGTGAAAAATTTAATTTATTTCGTTTATATCTAAGTCTCGATATGTCATCTGAAAGTCTGTGGAAATTGGAATTTCGTCTCAGATGTGAGGTTCAAAGCACAATGGAACCATTAAAGAATTTTCAACTTTGACTTTGGGGGTCTAAAACTTTCATTTTCCCTCCGTCCCTTGTCTTTGGACCCTTGGGCACTTACTTGTTGCACAAGTGCTGTAGCTTGAGAGAAATTCTGTTATCCGTTACCAAGTTATTGTTGACGAGGTTCAATGTCGATGTAATGCTTTCAACACACTGTTTCAGAGTACTATATCATATGTGATGTTTGGAAACAAGAGAAATCATCCAATTCAATCGAACTGATTGGCAACTCGGAATGATAACAAACTCTGAATGGAGTTAGTATCAAACCT
Source organism: Beroe ovata (assembly GCA_946803715.1). NCBI lineage: Eukaryota > Metazoa > Ctenophora > Nuda > Beroida > Beroidae > Beroe > Beroe ovata. The sequence goes on along the minus strand of CAMPET010000016.1, from coordinate 525,754 downwards.
TGGCTAGTTGGGTTCTGACACTACCGCCAGCTGCTAGGTGACTGCCCACTGAGCTCAGCCTCTTGTCAAGAACTTGCTGTAATAAAACTGACAAATCTATTCCCTCCAATAGGATTATAGTAGCACAACAGTCAGTGAATTGCTCATCTGATACACTGGCCTCCTCAAGAACATCCCTACATCCCTGAAATTCGTGGGTTAACAAGTTTACGCTGTGTTGACTTCTGTGATTCTAATATTTACGGTCTTGACTCTTGGCGCTTGTACGAATATAGCACCAAGAGAGGGCACAGACACATTGATGAAGGGAGAGATGACAAATATAATCAGGTCAACCTGTAGAATGGAAGGTTTGAAGTGGGAGATAGCACCCCACTGCTGAGTCAACACCGGAAACTTGGTGAGATGGGGAGATGGCGTGGAACTCGTTCCAATATGCAAGTTGGTTACAATGTGACGGGATAATAGGTACAGTTGACCAGCTGGGGATGCATAATTTTAGGAATTTCGGGAACAAAATACTGTTTTAAGTTATTGGCAGCAAGTGCATATATCTGATATGAGTATCAGTGAGGCAATTAACTTCAAAACTTGTAGAAACATCATATACGATACTTATGAGGTTTTCATACCAATAAGAAAGTTCTTGTTCTCCATTGCATTCCATATTTTCTCAGGTGTGTCAACAAGGAGCTTCATCTGGCTGGCAATGCTCCAAAACTCTTCCTTCTTGGAGTGTTCATCACTTTCTTGTGTTGTTATTTTTTCTGCAAATAGAAACACCATGATATATTTATCACTGAATTTCATTAATAGCATGTCTTGTGCACATAACCATTGAAAATGATATATTAGAACAAACGTGCTGTTATATTTTCTGAACAAGTATCTTTTCTTGAACCAATTAACAAACCCATCTTGCAGGAAGTTTGTATAGAGTTAAGGGTTGTCCTGATATCCCTGACTGTATTCTTCATATCAGTTATAGTATCAGCAGTGTCAATCAGCTCCCTGTAGCGCTCCCCAACCATGCTCCTCAGTTCTTGTTTCTTACTTTCAATATCACGCTGTATCTTCTGGAAGTTTCTCTGGATCTCTGAGACCCTGCAAAATTGATGCCAATTCATATCAGTCAATACACACTTTTTGAATCAAAATTCAAAGGGAATTTGAGAAATCAATTTAACAATCATTGCTATAAATTTACGTGAATTGTGAGAAAAGCTCATCTGGTCTGAGAAGATCAGGCTGTGATAAAACTGAAGACTGGGACACTAAGTGCTTCCTGTTACCACCATTAGAAGGTGTCATATCGTAAAGCTAGGGAGAAAGAGGAAAAGAGAATAAGATATGAGTACATATATTTATCTATTTAAGACATGATGAATCTAATAATTAATATTCTAATCATGCTTTCCAACATTAAGTCTATGATATGAGATAAGACCTCAGTAGATAATACTATAACCCACTGTTAATAACATTACTCTAAACTATTGCCTGGCGCCTACATGTGGAAAGATGTTAGGCCTAGCAGACACGAACTTAGAATAGAATAGAATAGAATGTTTTTGACAGAAGATCAACTTAAATATTCATTATTCAGTGCCAATCTCAAAAAGTTATATCATAAAAAGTTATATCTCAAAAAGTTTCATCATAAGATATAACTATTATAATATAAGAGCACCGCAGCAAGAATAATTTGCGTGCAAAACAAAATTCTCGCGGCAGAGGCTATCATTGATAGACATTATACAACACTGTTCTGTTCAGTGTTCATGCTGCCGTAACGCGCAAAAAACAGTGGACAGATAACATCCGGCAATTAAAATTGTTTTGTCCTGTTCCCGCGCTGCGCGTGCGCTGCGTGACCCATTAATACTAATCCGCGGTTCCTCTTAACGACTTTTCAGATCACAGAGTAAAGTAAGGGGCGCGGTCGCGGCGCGTTGTCGATCGATGATAGACCCTGTCGAGAATTTCGTTTTGCGCGCGCGCGGCGCAAACTTATTCTCAGACGCAAGCCGCTTCGCGGCTTGCATCAGCGGTCTAGCATCGCCAGACAAGCGGCGCGCAATGCAACGTGTGCGCATCTTGTCCGCGTCCGTTTGAATATCATATATCAGCGAATGAGAATGACATATTGACAATATTGACATTGCAATATTGCATGATAGAAACTGACAAGAGTTTGATGCTGTTTGGTGGAATAATGGAATATTTGATATTGTCATTTGATGGCCAGAATTTTTTCAAACTTGGAAGAAGCAGAAAAAGCTTCTTCGAGGAAACCTTTGAGCAGGTCAAACCATGTTAGAAGTATTGATGCAGATGGAAGTTTTATTTCTGAGAGAGTAAAGGCATATTCAATATTGGAACGATTTGCCTCTTTATGTTAGAGTTTCTTCAAATATTGATATGTTTAAGATTAATTTATAAAGTTATAAGAAGAGCACTAAGACTGTTAGGCCTAATCATTATTGGTACATATCCACTCTAGTATTACAGAAGATTGAAGGTCCTACCTACTTAGATAGCAAATCTAGATTCAATGATTTTCTGAAGAGTCACCCCTTTGTTGCAAAGAAAAGGGGCATTAACATTTATTAGCTGTTTCCTTCCACCAAATGTGATCGTATTTTTGAATTCATTATTGGATTCATTATTGAATTCATTATTGGACACCTAAGTCTAAAGGTGGCATTTTTCAATGGCTGAAAATGTTTGTTTTTCAGTGCTTTAGAGAATCGTGATGGTTAGATACCATTATCCTTTTATTTATTTATTTATGATAGACCCAAGACCCTATCAAGAATTTCTTTCTCAGGCTTCTAATTACGCATTTACCCAGTCCAACTGTGCTTGGATGGTTGTTCTGCTCAATGTCTACTTGTTGTAATGATTTATAATTTTCAGTGGAATCTGTTCAAATTTTATGATTGAATTGTCAAAATTTAGACCTTTCGCTCACTTATTATCACCATGAGACTCAATGAAAAGTTTTCAACTGGAAATGACTCTTGTTCTTTTTCATCGGAGATTGTGGATGATTTTTATTATATGTATATCATAATAGGTTTATACAATAAGACTAATTGGATTGCTTTTTTTCACAGATGGCTTCAGTAGTTTTACCGATGAATAGCCCCCACAAGTCTGAATCACACAAAAGTTCATCACCAGTGATATTTAAAAAGAAAACAAGAAGAGCCCCTAAGAAGCAAAAGAAAAATAAAAAGCCTTATTTTAAGCTCTCATGGAAAGAAAAGGAAGAGATCAATGAGAAAGACCGCATTAAAGGTGAAGCAAGAATTGCTAGCTGTAAAATTTCCGCACCCAACAACACTACTCAATTCTTGATGCAAGAACATCCCACCACTACACCTAACCAAACTCCTGTTGGTATGTCTTATGATTCAGATGAATGTGATTATAATTCTGTTAGTAGTGAAGATCATCAAGAAGCTATGCAGAGTTCTGGTGTTTTTATGGAAAATGATTTTGCTGAAACATTTGAGAACATGAAGGCTGATATCTTGGAATCAAAGACAAGATCTCAATTGATAACAGAGATTGTTGATTTGGAGAAAACTGTTAATGAATTACTCAAAGAGAGGGGAAAAGGTAGAGATGAATCATACAATGAACTCTTGAAAGAAGTTGAGAATCTTCGCCAAGAGAATGAGGAGCTAGTGGCTGAAAATCTAAAACTAAAAAGGGAATCACTTTCTAAAGTTGGTGGAACTGAACCTGTTGCTTCAAGATCACTAACAGCTAATGAGAGTACTTTGGAAACACATGAAGCCTGTATGTCTGATAAATGACATTAACTTGATAATAAACATCCAAGAAAATGTTATGAAGGTATGTTGCTTCAATCAGAAATTTGATCTTAAATATGAAAGTTTCTAGCATTATTTCAATTTTACTACAATTAGGTTCAATTTAAGCAATCTTTCAGGTAACTTGTAGTTCAATGTAACTTGATGAGATGTGAAAGTCAGTAACAGACACTGTCAGACAAACTGCAACAGATAAGGCTCAGAACGAAAATGTGAACAAAGACTGTTATGCAATCAGACACTAGCTTGAGAGTGACAGCAGTAAAGCTTATCATGATCATGTTTGAATCATGATTTTCATCAATTCAGTCTATATTAGAATGCATAACTATTACTTGATAAGTTACATTCCGAGACAAATTTCTGGAACTCGTTTTTGATTCAAGTTCAATTTTATAACAAGAATTTCAGCTTTGCATGTGCTATAACTATATTGTACATATTAAGCGAAATTCAGATTAAGTGATCATTTCGAGCTTAGCCTGTATTAAACTTTCCCACGGTCAAACTAAGAGTGCTTTGTTTACAACCTTTGTTAGAAATTGGGCTAAGATTTCACATTTTTCCTTCCAACCTGGACACTTGGTCCTTTCATATCTGGATGTGGAGTTTACAAGAGTTACTTTGTGTTGCAAGAGAACTACATTATACAATAATACATGTATTGAAACATATTGATATGAAATTCAATGCATCCTGATTATTCCCCCTTTCACGATACTGACTACACTGATAACTGTTATACAGGACATGAAACATGACCTAACGCGTGTTCAAGGGCTAAGAACATCATCTAGTCATCTAGGTATATCCTCCTGGGACAAACACCATGAATGACACTCAATTCAATGATACTCGTTGTGCTGTGGTAACTGGGCAGGAGTTTTGTAATGTAACCATAATGACATGGGTTCCTCGATTTGAAACCTCTGAGAGACTTGCCGCCCTGTTGGTACCATCCATATACGCGCTGATAATGATGGTACTCCTCTATCTGTTGTGGGACAGTAAACTCAAGGAGCAGGATGGTGTGAACTTCCCTAACTTCATGCAGGGAATTTACCAGAGGAACAGGAGGTTGCTCTACATGAGACATCACGCAGGAGAGTCATATCACCAGATGAAAGAGGGAGGTGAGGACATAGTATACCATGTGGAGAGTGCTAGTGTCCTCACCCGGTTCTCTATAAACGGAGAAGTCTCGCGGCTGCCCGACTTGTCTAACGGCGAAATTTTCGAGCTAGATGTTACATGTGCCGATATCAAGACAGCCAAGAAGCACCGAAAATTCCTCAAGTTCATCACCTTGCCACTGTTTTGTGCGAAATTTACCATGATCTTCAAACTCTTAGCTCTGCCACTCTTCTCCATCATTTGGAATCTTGTTGATGTTTATTTCGATGCATTCTACTTCTACCAGTTGGAATCGGGCGGATTGATTGACGAGCGAATCTGGCGGAATACCCGCGTGACCGATGGGATCCTCGCATTTTCCTGTCTTGGTGCGTTTGTCAGTACTATCGTGGCCCTCTTCTACTTTGGTGTGGTTTACAGCTACGAGCGGGAACATGAACACCACAGTTACACTGTCTTTGCGAAGATGCTAGCTTCCTCCACAAAGTTATTACTGGAGGATGCACCAGAGCTTCTGCTGGAGTACTACTTCGTTGATAAGTACATTGTGAGTGGAATAGCCATTACACCCTGGTATCTAGTAGCCAAGGACATTGTTACAGCCCTCATCTACATCTTACCGCTCTACCAAATAGCTAGCACGGGGAAGAAGGACTTCAAGCTAACGAAAGAGAAGGCAGGGTGGTTTGGTTGCCTTGTTTACTCTTCTACAACTGTAGCTAGGGTTTTCATGAGTCTATCTCTGGTTTTCCGGGTTGTTGGTATGATCATTCAGTACATGAAGACCACAGTTAACCTCGGGTGTTATGACGTCATCAACGCGTCATTGCTCGTCCAGACGCCGTTCACCGGCGATTGTTTGAACTGGTGCGATTGGACAGTCTTACTGTTCACGTGCTTAACGCTAGGTTCTGCGATACCAACGGCGCTTCTCACAGTATTTTCCATGTGTTTGTATATCTGCGGGTTTAGGCACAAAGAGTGAATTTTTAGGCTCATACTGTTTTGTAGAATCTTCTGAGTTTCCAATCCACGGTACTGTTAGACGACTAATCTGTGTCATTGAATAAAACCTAGAACTTGTCGATTTTTACCTCATGAGTTTATTCTAATGTCCTAACGTTCATTGAACAATTTTGTTGATTGACCTTCATGTCATTGATTGTTTTCAATCTTCAACTGCATAACCTACACATAAAAAGAGTAACAACGACATCCTTGACACCACTTTTTGACGTATCATTGACAAAGATCTGTGAGTCATTGTTGAGTCATGTTGACACCGCTGACCGCACCACGACTGATACCACTCTATGACAGTATGACGTTAAACGTAACGCTGACATCGGTTTCACTCATTTCCCCCTCTATTCAGCAGAAGTACATGATACACAGATGGCATACATTGCCCGACTGCGGAACCTCCACTCGGCCGTGACGGCCCCTCTCTCCGGGAGCGTAGCTGCGGGGAGTGTCGTGCCGTCACGAGGTGACAAGTGGTACATTGACCCTGAGGAGGTACGCCAGTGGGACGCTCCCTTTCACATCAAGTTTGGGGGCGCAGTGCCTCCTTCACAGGGGCCCAACTGGGAGCATTTCCTGTACATGAACAAGAATACCATGTACCCGAGGATGCCATTCTACCAGCGCCAACTGAGGAGCCCAAATATCAAGTACGACGAGGGCGTGAATGGGAGACGAAACTGTGGCGAGACTTATCATATTATGGAGGTAGGTATGTGTGTGTGTGTGTGTGTGTGTGT
>CAMPET010000016.1:503976-518588 GCA_946803715.1 Beroe ovata | reverse complement strand
TGTGTGTGTGTGTGTGTGTGTCTGTGTGTATGTGTCTGTGTGTATGTGTCTGTGTGCCTGTGTGTGTGTGATCGTGTGACTATCCCCAGGAATGGTTGACGCCTCATGGACAGGACCAGCACAGGAACAACGGATGTGACAGTATTCCACTTGGTCTCATGGATCTACTGCTCTGTATTGGCGGATTTGTGCTCCTAATCAAAGTAAGAAGCTGACCAATATGAAGTATCACCTCATGTTATAATTGTATCACTTTTCATCAATTTCCTTATTTCAGTTCATGAAGTGGCTAGATGACAGACTAGCCATATCCCTCAACACACCCAAAATCTATCCATTTGAGAACCTGTGGGTTGAACAGGGCAACAACCCCTCCGTGCCCAAAGAACAACGGCCATATGTCTCGTGGAAAATTACACATATTGGTGCTGATGTAGGATTGCAGAGATAGACCACACACTTTGATAAGTTATTGTTTGTTAGTCACAATAAACTGTTGTGGAAGAACAGTTGTGTATAAAGTACTGGACTTACAGTACCGTGTACGCTCGTGCAACTTTCCTAAGCACGATGGTAGATACGTTACTTGCAACGTGACAATTAGCACACCTTAACTATAAGTACTAGCAGGATTTCGTCACGAATTTGGGAATTTGCGCGCTGCACGCACGTATCGAAACCTAATCTGTAGAAATCAGCGGTGAAAATTCTCCTGCGTGTGTTATTTAGTGATCAATTATCAAGTGATAAACATACACGATTGTAGTTTTGATGAATGTGGCGTTGAACATGCCTCATATGGTTGTGTATTTCTTTTCAGTCCTAATAATATCGCATGAGATCTTCTTGAATCCTAACCAAAACACTTGTGTTATTAGTGGTGATGGGTGCGAAGAAAAACAAGGCTCCAACAAAGTCTACACCTGGTCCTGGAAAAGTGAAGATGGGTCACAGCTTGGGAACGAAGAATCGGACCAACAAACAGCAGACCGGAATAAGGGACAAGTCCACAGTCAAGCGTCTCAATATGTACAAAACTAGCGGACCCAAGCGAAACAGGGATGGGAAAATAATTGCAGCGGCAGAGTTCCAGAAACAAGCTGTTTCTGGTGAACGAGCTAGAATCGAACCAAACAGGAAGTGGTTTGGAAATACGCGAACTCTATCTCAAGACGCATTGCAGAAATTCCAGGCAGAAATGGGTAAAATCAAGAAAAACCCTTATCAAGTTGTAATGAAAAGCAGCAAACTACCTGTTGGACTCTTGAAGGAAACTTCAAAAACCGCAAATGTTCACATTCTCAAAACCGAGACATTCGAGTCAACGTTTGGTCCGAAAAAGTCTCGTAAACGGCCGAAGCTGAACACCGAATCCATATCTGACATGATGACCAAAGTGTCGGAAGTGACGGATAAGCATGATGAAAAGGAGAGGGATAAAATACCGGAATCAGAAGACAGGGACGCTCCCAACGATTACATATTCGGAGCTGGGCAGAGTCGGCGTATTCACGCTGAGTTGTTCAAAGTGATTGATAGTTCTGATGTTGTGGTACAGGTCCTGGACGCGAGGGATCCAATGGTAGGAATCGTGTGATTACTGAACAAGTTTAATTTCTCCCTTCCTTTATATTCATATCCCGTGCCAATTCTGCAATTTAACTGATATAGTCTATGTTTCACAGGGCACAAGATCCAAATACGTGGAGCAATTCCTGAAAACAGAGAAGTCGCACAAACACTTGGTGTTTATTCTCAACAAATGTGATCTGGTACCTACGTGGGTTACCAAGGGATGGCTGGTGCAACTCTCTTCTGAATACCCTACTCTTGCGTTCCATGCATCTCTCACCAAATCGTTCGGAAAAGGTGATTTAACTTGATATAGATCATTCCAGAGACGATCGAAGACAGTCCGGCGACTTTAATTCTTATCACTTCTCTTTCTTATCTCGAATAATATCCCCAGGAGCACTCATCAACTTACTGCGGCAATTTGCCAAGCTACATTCAGACAAGAAACAGATCAGTGTCGGCTTCATCGGGTATCCAAATGTTGGCAAAAGTTCAATAATCAACACACTCAAGCATAAAAAGGTTACTTCTCTCTCTGAGACTCATTGCCTGATTCACCTATCACTGAGCTGATGAGTTGATATCTGACATGTTTACCTCACAGTGTTGTAGCGTGGCACCGCTTGCCGGCGAGACAAAGGTCTGGCAGTACGTTTCCCTGTTTAGACGTGTCAATCTGATAGACTGTCCGGGAATTGTGAGCAATGTATCAGATAGTAATGCCGATATGATGTGCAAGGTAACCCCTTGTGTTTATCACTGATTTGGGGTAGGGGGTGTCGACTTTTTGGGGGAAGGTAAAGCGAGAAGTATACATCATACATAATACAAGACCAAATAGATTGTGTGTTGATACCATCCCCTATGTGTCTCGAGATGAAATTTTCCATACACATTTGTTGCCCGAAATATCTATGAAATATCATATATAACACACTTGGTTATGGATGATTAACCAAACATTGGCATTTCAGGGTGTTGTTCGACTTGAGTTTGTAACAAACCCCGCTGATTACATCGAGTCTGTTATGGAAAAAGTTAAACCCAAATACTTGACTCAAGCTTACAAGGTAGATTGAATACTCTGGGCTCCTAAAAGTGGTTCTCGTTCCTGAGATTTTCCCCCAATATAACACTAAAACAGTCTAATTCTATGTGAACTCTTAAATCACATATTATGAGATGACGTGTCATTAAGATGACGTGTGATTAGGCTGAAGAGCACCCGATTGACACTCAGTCCTCAGGTAGAAAGTTGGACGAACGGAGAGGATTTCCTGACACAACTCTGTAAGAGATCAGGGAAACTGCTGAAGAAAGGAGAACCAGATCTGGACTCAGTGGCCCGGATGGTGTTTCAGGACTTGCAGCGAGGTCGCCTCCCATATTTCAACATCCCTCCCAATTCCTCACGACAGGTTTGCACTGAATCAAAGTGGCAACGTTGCAAATCAGTGCAGCACTGATTTGCACTGTTCCAGCCTATGTGATATTGATTAGTTACTTGGAATACTTCATCACTGCTATTCCAGAAAAGAGGCTTTTCCCAAAACCAACTACCACGGCTAGTTAACCAGAAATGTACCTCATTGAGATGTAAGACGAGATCAACAATGGAGTTGGGCAGGGTCCTAAATTTAAATGGTGTATCAGTTAAATTGGACTTTAGGTACAACTGTGCCTCAGAGTCAGTTATCTATGTTGCAATTTGTAGGCATTGCAGGACCCACGGTAATCAGAACTCGGACAATTTTTATATAGGTCAGACTCTCAACTCTCTTATGAGTAGATGTAATGGTCATAGAGATAAATTTAAAGTTCAGAAATTTGATCAATCGGCACTCTCAATGCATATTATGGATAAGCATCCAGAAAACTTTGGGGATAAACTCTTGAACTTTGACTTTGGAGNCCCAGCTGCTATTCTGCCTCGTTTGAATCCGCGCACGACGGTACTTGCGACGCGCCTGCCAGATTTTATGCTAACCTAACCCTAACCCTAACCTTAACGGTTAGGGTTTGGGTTAGGGTTAGGGTTAGGGTTAGGTTATAACATAGCATAAAATCTGGCAGGCGCGTCGCAGGTACCGTCGTGCGCGGATTCAAACGAGGCAGAATAGCACGAGCCATTCTACTCAGTGAACTGAAAAGTCGCGGCAAGTCGGGTCACGCGTGACGCGACGCATTCGCAACGTGGGAACCCGAACAATTCAAATTTCAAGCTTCAAGTTAATTCTTACAGTTACTCACACTCACAGTCTTACTTTTAGTCTTAGTCAGTAGTTACCGCGCCGGATGTTATCCATTATCTGTCCGCTGTTTCTTCATGTAATGATGATGGATGATCATCATGATCAAATCATGAAGCTGAAGATTGAAGAAACAGTGGACAGATATTGATAACATCCGGCGCGGCTCGGCATTAGGCCATTAGAATTCTCGACAGCTGGCCAGGGTCTATCAATATCATCGATCGTCATTGTCTATCTGGCGATGCTAGGCCGCTGATGCAAGCCGCGTCTGTCTGAGAATAAGTTTGAGCCGCGCGCGCAATAAACGAAATTCTCCGTCTCGACATGTGCACACGTTGCGCGCCCCTATTCTACTCAGTGAACTGAAAAGTCGTAGAAAGACCACGGAGACGCGCAGCGCGCGCGGAGTATTTGGGTCACGCACTCACGCAGCGCGGGAACATCTCGACAGGGGCTATCAATATCATCGAATTCGATCGACAACGATCGTGATCGATAATAATATGTAATAGCTGCCCAAAGCCGCGAAGAATGAGTTTGCCAATGCCATAGTGTAGGTTGTCAATCGATGATAGACCCTGTCGAGAATTTCGTTTTGCGCGCGCGCGGCGCAAACTTATTCTCAGACAGGCTTGCTCAGACAGGCTTGCTCAGACAGGCTTGCTGACGCAAGCCGCTTCGCGGCTTGCATCAGCGGTCTAGCATCGCCAGACAATAGTGTAGGGTAAGGGAGGTCACAACTTGCTGGCGGGATTTTATCCCTGCCCCCTGGCGGATTTTATCAAAAGTGGACGGATTAAAAGTTTTAATTCGTCCACTTGCCACTGTTTCGTGAGTGTATTTGTAATTGTAAAGGGATCGAGAAGCTACTGATTCTATTATGATTCATGAAATCGAATATAACAAACGAATAGTAATACAATCGAATTTGAAAACAACACTTTTGTGTGCACCAGAAACGAAAAAAGAAAGGAGTATATGAATCCAAGATCCGATAGTAGTTCGTAAAGTATCACTATCAGAATGACTATTTTACTGTAATTGTAAACTTGAAGCTTTAAACTTAATCTTAAAGTACCTATTTTCATTTCCATCTTCACATGTCTTGTATTTGTAATTAAACAGGTGCACATGGCACACATAACAGTAGCCAAATCTACAATATGAATATGCATTTGCAATTACATTCCAGAGCCGATGCATGTATCAAACTCGTTTGGTTTATTAGAACTATCAAAATAATAATCGTTGATCAAGTTCATTATAATCATGATTTTTCCGTCATGGCATCAAGAATGAAATGCTTGGCTTTATTAGTCATTTCAATAGAAAACGCAACCGTTTATTCGGATTACAAGTTGCGATCACAAATCACAATTTTTTATAGTTAAGTAAAAACAAATTCATGCCAAGGTATTGGTATTATCATAGTTCACTATTGAATCCAATAGAGGGAAAACTAAGCATCTCAGTTGTTGCAAATGGAAGTACAAATTAACACCTCAGCTCCCACTTGTGGTCAATGATCATAGGTTATTGTTGACTACATCCATCCTCTTCTCTAGGTTTAGGTTTGATAAGAGGTATATTCCTGCCGCTAGCAGCCCCAGAACCACTCGATCCTGCCCCACGGTCTGATGCCTGGAAATGTGATTCAATCCATTTCCAATTCAATACAATTCAATAATTGAGCTCAGAACATTGAATCACAATTACAACATGATATTGAATTTGAAGGTTTGCTAAAATGGTATGGTCTATCATCTATGAAACAAACCTGATGAGGTCTAACATTCTCTATGTTTGGTACCGCAGAAGCAGAGTTAGTCACGGGTTCCACTGGCGCCACCTCATCCTTGTTTTCCGCTGCATGATCACTGGAACTACGGGGCGGGGCTTCTCTTGTAATGATCCGCGGGGAGTTGGGGTCGATCTTCCTCTGCTTGTCGCACACCTGACACACCAAACCAGCGTCCTTGTATGTGTCTTTTATCCTGTCCAGATACTCGCTGTGATCAGTCTCCAGCGAATTCATGAAATCAGTCAAACCCGTCGGTTTATACGTCTTAGGGCCGACTCGAGCAAGATCTTCGACATATTTCCTACGGATGATCTCTTTTTCTAGAGATATTTTCTGCTTGTTGTAGTTTCGGTCAAGAACATCATATTTATGCTCGATGGTAGACGTTTCGTCCTGGAGTAGAGAGTGCTTCTCGTACAAGCTTAGAAGATCTGCTGTTCCCTTCTCCTGAAAATATGCACATTCATTAGAATATCAAAAGAAGTTATATATCTGGCCCATAAAAAGATTTCGAATTTATGATTTCGAATTCAAGGATCTAAAAGTATGTTACAATAACTTGATCTGAGATATGGAAATTGGCGACTCACAATCTGTTTCCGCAAGTTGAGACACTCCTCATCTTTGGCTTTGAGGGCAGAAGACGTCTTCTCTTCTTTGACTGTGATTGCAGAGACAATATCGAGTTGGCTTGCGAGCTGTTTATTGAACTCAGAATTTTGTTCACGCAATAACTTGCACTCTGATGAAAGCTGTGAGATTTGTTTCTCCATTTCCTTGGTAATCCCATGCTTTTCCTGCTTCATGTTCTCCAATTCTTGAGCAAAACGCCCTTCCGATAACTTGAGCTTCTCTTCCAACTGACGATAGTTAGTCGATCCCTCGCGAATTGAATTTTCATAAAACTTTGTCTTCTCTGTAAGGTCGTTAGACAAGCCCTCGATAGTGGCCTTCATGAGGATCTTCTCATTATTCACCAAGTCCAAAGATGACTTCATCTCGATATAGCTCCCCTTCATCATCTCATATTCGAGTATACTCAGCTGCAGGTCTTCGACCTGCTTCTCAAGTTCTTTCTTCTGGTGCCTGACCTGGTCATGCGTACGTTTCAGCTCATCTAGTCTTTCAATGCAAGCAGTCAACTCCTCCGACTTCTTTTGCAGAGTGGATTGCGTTTCCTTGAGTTCACTGGAGAACTTTGCCTCACAGTTATCCACTAATGATTGCATCTTTTCCAAGCTTGAGTGCAGCTGTGCATGCTGTAAGGCCTGGTCAGCGTATTGGTTTTGGGTTTCACTCAGAATTTTGCTCTTCTCCTCAAGTTCTGAAGTCAAGTGTGTGATTTTTGATTCACAATCTGATATGGTTGATCTCATGGTCTCGACCTCTGCTGATAATCGGATGCAAAGTTGAGTCTTCTCTACGAGTTGAGTACTGGAATCTGATTGTGAATCTCCGACACTTTGAAGTTCAGTTTTCATCATTGCAATCTGTGATTGGTACTGAGTCAGCAGGGAGTTTTTGTTGTCCAATTCAGAAAGGAGAGCACTATTTTCCCTAGCTTTATCAGACAAATTTGTTTCTAATTGTAACAAATCCCTAGAATGAGAATTCCTTTCTGAATCGATACTATCCTTTAACGCTGTAATATCGGTCAATAATCGTGCTGAAGAATCTTTTTCTGTCGTCAAAGCTGAAATGAGCGTATGAATTTCTTTTTTGTGTTCTTCAATCTGTGGAGAAGCATCTCCCAATTTTGACCCAGATTCTTTCAGGCCATCTAATTCACACTGAAGATCAGAAATTGTTTTTAGGCATTCATCACGGTTCAATGTGATGGACACAATTTCTGTTTGGAGCTCCTCAATGCTCCTGATCTTGCCCTGAAGTGTTTGTTTTTCCTCTTCACTATCCTCAATGTACTTGACACACTCAGTAAGCTCCATGACCTTCTCACTGATTTCATTGTCACGATCTTTCAGCTGACCCTCCAGTTGACTGACTACCGCCTGATAATGCTCATCCTTCTCCTTCACTAAACGCTCTTTCTTCTGGAGTGACGTCATCAGTTCGTCACAGTCATTTTGAAGAGAATTCTTTGCTTTCAGTTCTGCTGAAAACTTCTGGCTCAAGTCGTTATATCGTTTTTCGGCAGTCACAAGCTTCTCCATAAATTCAGAGTTTATTCGACTTGCCTCCGATGACAGTTTAGATTGCAAATCAGCGATTGAATTTGTGAGTGAGTCTCTCTCTGATTTCAAGTCACGTATTATCTCATCTCTTGAAGAGCATTCAGATTCTAAAGTAGAAACCTTAACTTCAAGTTCCATGGCAAGGAACTCATGATTTTCGATTTCTGATAATTCGCTGTATTTCTTCGCCCAATGTTCACACTCTTTGTTCTTGTCATTGATTTCCTTCTCCTGGGAACTGATCTTGTTTTCCAAGGAACTTATTTTATCATCATCAGGAATGAAAATTATTTCTGGTTCTGTTTGCATCATCTTGTCGTTCATATTCAGAATATGATCTGGTTTCAAGCAATCAAGACTGCTTAGCTTCTCCAACAACTGGGAGTTTTCGAACTTCAGCTTGACATTTTCGTCTGTTATCAGAAGAAGATTGGTAGACAATCGAGATCTCTCAGATTGAGCAGCGACAATCTGCTCATTAACCCCACGCAATTCATCAGAATGGCTTTGTGCAGCATTAGAGGCATTGGTCAGCAACTTATCTAACTCACATTTAGCTTCAAGAAGCGATGCTTCGGCCTTGCTCTTTTCATTCTCAAGTTTCTCAATTTCAATTTGAAGACCAACTAGTTGCTTCTTGAGAACATCCACGTCAGAAAGTAACTCCGAAATTCTAGTATCACTTGACTCTTTTAACTGAGCCATATTGCCACAAATTGTTGCCTTTTCAGTAGATAAACTAGAAATTTGTGACAAAAATTGGCTGTTCTGATTTGAAGCACAGGTCAGCTGGTCTTTCAGGACATGGATCTCGTTGTTTAACTCTTTCAACTGCTCTGGACTTATATAATGAGATGTGTTCATGTCTACTGATCCCTTAGTCTCCTCAACACCTTCCAACTTTTCAAGAAGTTCTGCATTCTCTGTCTTAAGGTTTGAATTCATATCCGTCAGCGTTGATAATTTCGAGAGCAATTCAGCTTGTTTTTTGCTTGCAGCAGCTATTTCAATATTCAGATTGCTGACTGTAGTTTTACTCACATTCTCCTGATTAACACATCTATCTGTCATCTGTTTAAGCTCGTTTTTAACATTTTCCAAAGTCACACGAGCCTCACTGAGTTCAGCTTTCAGAACTGTGTCAGCTTCAGTAGCTTCACCCTCCTTTCGGTTTTGGCCAACTTCAGCCAACCTCTCTAAGATCTTGGCATTCACAGTTTTAAGTTGATCAATCTTCTGATTTGCCTCTGCCAAATCATTCAAACACTGATCATTTTTCTGTTTTGAAATAGAAAGCTGCTCTTCCAACTGCTTCTTCGATTCCTGGTCATACTTCAAACTCTCTATTTCTGCGTTTTGACTACTGAAAAGCTCGCTGCTTTTATCGCGTTCCTGGGAAAGAGATTGAACTTGTGATTGCAGAGAGCTTTTCTCCTCCCGAAGGATCTGATTTTGTAAGGATATTTCTTTCACTCTATCACCAAGTTTGATAGTTTCTTGTTTGAACTCCTTTAGTTTCTCACTATCAGTATGATCAGATGCCATAGGAAGAATAGCACAGTTGTCTGCTCTACTAAACGCGGCTGCCTTTTCAGAGAGCACTACATTTTCCTTAGAGAGTTGCTCATTCCTCTCTTCGAGAGCAGCTATCTGTTGACTGACTTCATTGCTTAGACCCATCATATCAGTTCTTTCTACAGAACCTGCATCATCTCTGGCCATCTTTTTCTTCTCTGCCGTGGTCTGCTCAAGCATGATCTTTGCATCGACGGATTCCAATTGCAGGTGAATGAGCTTATCTTCCGCTTCATTCAGTTCAGTACATTTCTTATCAAGGTCCTGTCTCAACAATTCGTTCTTGTTCAACAACTCTTTCTCTACCTTTTCCAGCTCATCCTTCCTCAAGAATGCTGCTTCAAGTCCTGATCTAAGATTTGCTATCATACCATCACGCTGTACAAGAAGTTCCTGCATTTCATTTTCCTGACAAAGCTTCTCTTCTAGATCAGCAATCATCGTGTTTTTTAGATGGAGTTGTTGTTTCAGATCTTCGCCATTTGTGTCATTGATCATTGAGCTATGATCACCATTTCCAGATTCCAGATTTGTCTCTAATTTCATTGTTTCCACCTGCTCAGACATATCCTGGAGTTTTATCAGCAATTCAGCGTGTTCGGACTGCAGTTCCGCATACTGACTGCCCAGAACTTTTCGTTCTTTGGCCGAATCTTCTAATGCAGTTCTCAAATCATCCATTTCATGCTGGATAGCCAGATCGACCATATCTTGTTGCTCCTGGACAAAACGCTGGAGTTGTTGGAATTCTTCATTCTTCTGCACAGAGGAGCTCTCAAGAGCTGCAATTTGCTCTTCCAGTTCGGATATCCTGCATTTATAACTCGATGTCTCCGTTTCTCGTGCTTGTTCAGTTGCTTCACTCTCTTTAGCAAATCTCTCCCGGAGTGCACTGAGTTTTTGCTCAGCTTCAGACACAGAATTTTGGAGACGCTGCTTAAGATCTGCGATTTCGTTTGACTTAGAGCTGACTTCAACAATCAAAGCTTCACAGTTTTCTTGACTTGTATCAAATATCGGATTTTCTGATTTTCTCTTCTTGCTCTGCAATAAGAAAAGCGTCAAAAAGACATATAATTGACATAATAAACAATGTCTCAACACTGCATTTTGTTGAGTTCGATGTCACTATGTAAATTGCTATCTTACCGGACTGGCAAGAGCTAATTCTGAGGATGAGAGTTGCGAGATGGTTTCCTCCAGATGTAGCCTCTGCTCCTCAGCCTCCTCCATAATGATGTGGTTCCTCTGCTCTGTTTGGGATATCTTGTAGTCCTTGTCCGAAATCTGCTGCAGCAGATCGGCCCGCTCTTCACCTGGTAAACGATATGAATCTGCTGATATCTCGATAACCGTTAAGATAATATCTACAACTAGGTATGATATGAATCGTGAAAGGTGGGCGCAATTAATGGAATGTTCCAGATCTACCGAAGCATGGAATTATTCTTACCAACGGCAGTGAGTATAGCCTCGAGTTCTGTTATCCTACTTGTGTTGGCCACATTCGCGTCGGATAACTCAACGACTTGTTTCTCAAGCTGGAAGAAATAGTTGTTGAAACGTTGATGAATCACGTAACAAAATTCACGAGAAACGATCGAGAGGTTGCAGTTTTGGGATATCCTGCCCAAGAATTTGGCGATTACCTGGTCTATCTTCTCCTGCTGCTCGTCTATGTGGTCCTGCATTCCCTCTCCCACCATCGTACACATCTCCTCCAGGTCACGGAGCTCTTTCTGGTAAAGAGGAAACTATTAGGGGGGAGATTTTGAAAAGGAGCATTCAGAATCTACATCTTCTTTCAAATCAGTATATCAAGGCTCGATACAAGAAGTTCATCAAGGAATCCTCAAACATGACGGAACTAATAACTGTCCAATTAGGGCAATTAACAACAATTAGGGCAATTAACAGCAATTACCGATATAATAAAAATTACCGATATAATAAAGAAGATAATATGTAGAGTGAAGAGTGACAAGCCCACCTTCAAAGCCTCGTTTTCCTTGTATTTAGTTTTCAGCTGGCTCCTCAGATTAGACATCTCCACGGATGAGAACTCGGTGCACACGGAGGATTCATCATCATCGTCTCTGCTCCTATCTGATACCATGCCGGGTAGGGGGAATAGCTGTCGTGACGTCATACCCACTCCCGAATCTGGGATGTAGTAGATCAACAGTAGATCAGTGAACAACACAGCGAATGCAAAATCTAGAATTTCCAAGAGAACAGAGGTGTCTGGACTCTTGTGTATGGTACATGGTACTTCATACATAACGAAATACTGGAATACTGGATACGGTATTGAACTTCTTATCCAAGGATGGACATATGAGAAGGAAGAATTTAAGCAGTGAATCATCAGATGCAAGGCCCTCTCTTGTCATTTGCGATACGATGGATTTTAGTGACCACTAATATCAATTCTCGGTTCGGCAGAATTAAGATGAACGTAATCTTACCCTCGGAAACTCTAGAAAGAGTGACAATGTTCCGCGGGGAAGCAACCAATCCAGTTGGTCCTTGGAAAAACGTCTGTCGTCGATTAGTCATAACGTTCTTCTGCGAAAAGTTCAGTTGAATTTTGATATCGATTATCTCACAGTTGACGCACGATATCGATTATCACACAAAAAACCTGAGGAGTGCTAACATCTCCTTTGAATCCAACCAGTTGCCCCATCAATGCCTGGGAATGAGTTCAACGTGAGTACTAAAGCTACACATTTACAAGTCACCAAGTTAGTTAGTTGCCCTAATTCAAATGAACCAAGTTAATAAGGCAAATTACCCGTATTTCGTTGTCTTTGACCTTGATGTGTGATTCTAGATGATTCTTTTCCTCCAGCTCCCGTTCCAGTGTACTGTTATACAGGGGATGGGCGCGCGGTCAGAACAGTGCAGAAGATCGGGTCAAATAAAGAGAAATATGGAAAGTGGAGGAGGGCTTACCGAATCCTTTTCTCGTATTTGGAGATGATAGCTTTGTCGTTCATGATTTCGTTGATAATAGGCTTGTTCTTCATCAGCTTTGCGCTCTTAGCGAACTGGAACAAGTCATAAGTATAGACTCAGAGTGTGTATAATGCCTTCCAAACAACCAAATTAGAAGAGGAGATTGGAGAACAGATCCAATGTCAGTCATGGGGCAGAATGAGCAATGAGCATCATCGATAAGTAGAATAATAACTGGACATAGGACAGAGTAACTGGACAGCAATTGGAAACAGAGCTATATCAATACCCGTAGTGTGGAATGCGATTCCTCCACGGCAGCGGGGGTCATCGTACAGATCACGCACGTTTTAGCGTTTCCACCCAACGAGGATTGCAGAATACGCGTCAACTTCGACTCACGGAACGGAATCACACTGGGAGTATTGCGGAGTCAAGACCACGCTACGGTCACATTCAATTCTACTGGAAGAAGAACACGTCGTCTTATGAACCGGTTCTAGCGTGTATAGGAGTTTCTCACGCGTTAGTACTAGCGTGACGTCAAGTAAACTGAGCTCTTTATAAGTCGACAATAACTGAGCTCTTTATAAGTCGACAATAACTGAACTAACCTCTCATTATTCTCCGACAGCTTCGCGATAACTTTGCTGAGGACCATGAGACTGGTATTGATGTGACTTCCTTCCTTCAACCTCACTCCCTCGGCACCTGCAATAGAAGGAATGAGACATCCAAATTATTCGACAGAGGGGACTGGATACAAGTTGCCCTCTCCCGTATGTGTACAATGTACACTGCCTTTTCGACAGTGAGTCAGTGGCCGTATTACATACCGGTCGATTTAGCGCGTTCACTCCCAGCCAGATCCACCAAGTTGAGCTGACTGACACGAACTGTCCTCGACTGTCCTTCCACTTCCACCTCAGATCCCTTCTCCGTACTTTCTATCACCTGTGTGATATTTACACGTGGTTTTCTCACGAAATGAATACACGTGCTGGCAGAACATGTGTGAAATAACGTGCGTCGTTACTGTGTTATATCATACCAGTCTGAATATAGTGTGGGATCTGCTACTCCTCTCGTTCATATTGGTCGCAGCAAAGTGACGTGACTCTGGGAGAGGGAGGGGGAGTGATGACGTCATTATGACAAGAGCTGTCATATATCAATTCATTACATAGGAGTTCATATGCTGATAGGTAGGTACTATTATGTAGTGTCAAATTGACACTACAGTGTACTGTCAATGTACAAACTGTACACTGTTAATTTACATTCCCTGTTCCAAAATGTAGGTACATTGTACTACATACACTGTGTTATACATGACGTAGAGCGTATAACTGAAAGCCACACTCATTCTACACAGAGCTGAGCACTGTGTACACGGTATACTATGTACACGGTGTACACGTTGTACACTATGTAAACGGTGTACACGTTGTACACTATGTACACGGTGTACACAGTGTATACAGTGCACACAGAGCTGAGCACTGTGTACACGGTGTACACAGAGCTGAGCACAGTGTACAATTTTACTCACGCTCTCCCGACTCCAGATAGCTGTATATCTCTTCTGCAGATGTGACGAGTACCTCAACCAGATCTTTCACATAAACCTGACCCCTGATATTCTCCCGCACTTTGAGTGGAACCTGGGAACAAAATGCAAACGTGTAAAAGCAAATCACGTGTTCTCGATCATATCACGTTATTATAATGTGATAATTAATGTGATAATTGACACACGTGTGTTCACGTGTTGCTAAGCGACAAACCTCCCCTCTCTCTGGGTTTAGAAGGTCGGTGATGTTCTCGTTGTATATCTCCATGTACGATACCCTCAGGAGAAAACTCCGCTCTTCGCTATATTGCTGAACGGAATACAGTTTTTATAGGTATCTACCCTATCTACCGTTATCGTGGAGTGCTGTTGAACTGGGGATTAACATCTGAGGTGGTGTTACTTAGTTACGAACAGTGTGTTGTCATAGTAACCGTACAGTGTACACAGTTGGTGATGGTACCTCGCAGTAGTGGAATATTTGGTTGATAGCACGGGGTATGATACCCTCGTCTCCCCTGTCTCCCATCATAGTGTAAGTTTTGCCAGAGGATGTCTGACCGTATGCGAATATCGTTGCTGAGGAAGAAGACACACCGATAACATTCGTCAAATAAAGACACAGACACAGAGACACAAGTGTCACACGAACAGGGAGACACAGTCACACACACACACACACA
>CAMPET010000016.1:481081-503755 GCA_946803715.1 Beroe ovata | reverse complement strand
ACACACACACACACACACACACACACCATTGACACCCTCCATGGCGGATATAACAAGAGACCGGGCTAACTGCTCATACGCTTCCTCGTTCCCCACATTGCTGTCAAGTATCTTATCTGAAATGGGTACATCATACACAGGAAGCCATTACGGAAAAGTTCATTGTATGGTAAGTCATTCTGATTTCTGATTAAGCAACCGTTTAACCTACCGAATGTATAGGGCGAATCTTTGCGGCTGTTCTCCCATATTGATTGATCGTGGACATGCCATTTGATGCTCTCACTGGCTTTCAACTCTCTGCTGATGAGCTTCCTTACTCGAATAGCAACTTGAACACCACTGCTTTCATCGCTCATACTATCGAAATATTTGACATTGAATGTTGATACCAATTATAACCTAAACCAAGGTGAATCAGAAATCAAAATCAGGAATGTTGGCAGTGAAATTTTCAATACCTACCATTATGATATTTACACGGCGCCCTGATCATATGCAGTGAAACATTTTCTGGCAGTGAAACATTTTCTGTTTCACGCATTTTCATGGGAAGTGTACAGTGTATAACAGTTGAGAATCGAATTTTGCCGCGGAATATTTGCGCTAGAATTTTATTAAAGCTCTACATAAAAGGGAAATGGCGTTCGCGCATTCCGGAAAGTACTGCGCGCGTCCAAAAGATAAAAGTAAATTTTGGCATTTTTTAGCTCTCGAAGCACACAATATTTTGGCACGTATTTTCGCAGTGGTCGCCACCGGTTTTACAATTGGGGGCTTATCAATAATCTGGCATTGAAAATAATGAAAAGGAACATACTCTTAAGATGTCATTGGACCTCGGTGATGTGAGACACAATTTCGAACCTTACTTATAGTCCCTTACGACTCACCCTGTCAAATGTCATGTGAGCATCACATGACAGTGTCAAGCTGACAAATGACTGATCAAATTTACTCCGAATGAAGCTATCCTGCCACAAACATTATGGAGAGAGTCTCCAAGGGCAGATTATCACATTAGGTGAAACACAACTTTTTGAAAATAGATAAGCTAGGATCGGTCGGTCAATTACACGAAATTCAATGATGTATTGATGTAACTAATTCACCTACCTATTGCAGATTCTAGCTGGATATCCAACTAGTTCATCAGTCGTAGACCACCTGTGCTCTAGTCCAGTATAAGTTTCAGTCAGGGAATGTATACCCTGATACTGTGGGTTGATCTGGATAGCTTTCCAATTTCCATGATATGGAAAACGTCGGTTTTGCCTTGAAACTCTCTCTACTCTGAGACGGAGCACAAGTATTCGAAAGTTCAATTTCACATGGCAGAAAGCTTCTCACGAAATCAAGACAGGTCCAAAATACAGTAATCGATTCAGCGTTCAAAAATACGTATATCTGTACTATCTGTACCTACTATGTAGGCAATTTGAATACCAATTCTTCGGCCTATCATCTCTCTTTTTAAAATCTCTCATATTTTGGGTATTTTAAACATAATAGGTATCAAATCATTTTTACAAGGGACATAATAGAGAAGTGTTTCTTGACTATTTTTTGACGTAGAATCCAAATGTGACTGAGTTTTCGGGCTAGCTCATCAGGAATTCAGTGAAAATTCCTATTGCTCGCTATTATATAATGCACAAGACCGAACAGGAGGCGCCTCAGGGAAGCACGACAGGGCCAAATAGTCGGGGATGAATGCAGCGTCCGAATATACATAGGATAAGTTGGTATTTGCACGAAAAAAGGGGGGCAAAAATGCTCTTCGAATTTCTGATCCCTAAAAGTGAAGTGAGTGATCTCACCTTCCACACGTTTCAACATGTTTTGAAGGTCATATCATCTACCTGACACTATAAGTAAAAACCATCATGGTTCATACCCTTCATACCCACTATGAAAGCGATTTCAAAACCAGCAAACTACGAAAATCTATGGGGCACACCAAAACATTTTCCTCCCAGGAAAATTGCAGGCAATACCTAAGTGGCTTTTTTAAAATGAAGAATCCTTATCGGAGTAGAATAGTGTCACTTTGTCAACGAAGTCATGAGAAACACCTTAATATAGATTCTATTTGGCTCCAATGCTCAGGTATCAAGGAGGTATTGAAGAAATACAGCATGGTCTCATCCCTTGTTTTGAATATGATCAGTCCTGGTAAAACCCTATCGAAGCCAACAGTGATGGAGCGAGGTCCGGGGATGGAATTTTGCTAGGGCAAGATTTCAGGGCTGGCTGCTGAGGCTGGGATAAGAATAATGGGAATAATCTAATTGGGGCCAGTCACTTTGCCAGGGCTGCGATCCAATCACACTGGTCAGGCCTAGGATTTCTGAATTCTGTATCATCTGAATTTTTTGATTTCTGAATTTTTGAACATCAAAACAGCAGGGGTCTGGGGGGGCAATCCCAGCATCCAGAGCCAGGAAAAATCAAGAATTTGGCAATTTTGCACTGTCTCATGTAATAAACAGTCCCATCGGAATTCACCTTAATGGCACTCTACAGTCATAGCAATAGTGCTTCCCTTCCACCAACTGACATAGTCTCAGACTAGCAACAAGGGGAGACATCAGATGTGGGAATTCCTGATTCCAAAGAATAAATGTGATGTCACATTGATCAAGAGTAGATTCTTATTCAATTCTTATTTACAACCTACACTTGTTTTATTATCCTATCATGGTTTATTTAAGAGTGAAATTTTTGAGAGAAGTCCCGAATAAATCCCGGCCTAGATGCTCAAAAATGCCAGGTTGAGCCCAGATGAACAATATCATTGTTAGAGTCACGTGGGGCTCAGCCCTGAGGGCTGTCAAGAAAGGGCAATGACCTTTCCCGGGGTGATAGTTCTCATTATCCCGTTATTCTCCAACCAGGAGTTTTTGGGGTAGAGCCCACTCAATGGGAGAACCTCCTTATAGAAACCCTCTGCATCTGAGAGGGGAGGTTTATTCCCAAATATTGCCATCTCATCTTGGGACTGCTAATCAAGTCCTGGGTTGGTGAATCTCTTATGCATATGTTCCATTATATAGAGCCTAGTGTCTCCATATGAGCCTCAGAGTATGGCATTGTGAGTAGGTTGATCAGCAGCACATTGCCCCAGGCATTGTGGCTATGAGCTATGGGAGTAGGGAGTGAGTGTTTATAGGGCATTCTCCAGGGTTGGGGTTGTTCTCATTGCACTTCAAGCATCAGGGCAGCTC
Organism: Beroe ovata; assembly: GCA_946803715.1. Classification (NCBI taxonomy): domain Eukaryota; kingdom Metazoa; phylum Ctenophora; class Nuda; order Beroida; family Beroidae; genus Beroe; species Beroe ovata. Next base: position 500,528 of record CAMPET010000016.1, on the reverse strand, counting down.
CTCAACATCTCGCTCCCTAAGAGGCCCTGATGTTATGATAGTAGATAAGATAGTTCATTCGGGTTGGTATGCCGTCATGTACTCCTAGACCTGGAGATAATGAGCTGCAGCATTCCTGAGGTGGAGCAAGACATCCTGGATGGTTTGAAGGTGGCCAGCCTGCAGCCAGTTGCCCACCAGCAGTCCAGCACTTACAGTGCGCTGTCTGCCCCTGGTGATACAGTGTTGAATATCAATAAGGAGTTGGCAAGGGCATCCCAGTATTCTGCTCCCAAAAACTTCTGAGATGCGGGAGAAGGATCCACTACCGACAGCTCCTGTAACCCATCCTTGACCATCCACTGATGAATTGATTGCTCCCTCTGCTGAAGTTGCAGGGACATGGGAGTGAAGAATGCCATCTGGATCACCACGTTCTTCATCTCTCCAAGAAGTCTGTGTCCAGACTTCTATCTTTCCATCACCCAAAACCGCCTCACAAGCACATTGGTTCTCGAGACAAATGTCCAGTGCTTATTGGGAGTGGGAAACAAACATCATGTAATTCAACAGCCATGGGCACCAATACGTTTTTGACAGACATTCGCGTTTTTGTGAATACAAACTTCATACATGACAGGGCTGCGGGCCGTCGGAAATTAAAAAAGCATTGAGATATCAGATTTTAGCTGATCTCTTTATTGCGCGCGCGCCTTCATCGAATGCCAAAAAGCGCAGCTGCCTTTGATGATTCGCGAAATTTCTGAATATCCGATAATTTCATATTAAAATATTGGATGAAGTTGAGTTCAGGATTTGATTTTCATTCATGTCAGATTTTATCTGATCTGTGTTTCTCGCGCGCGCGGCGCGCGCGCCTTTGATGAAGGCGCGAACAGCGAACGCAAGAAACAGGTCAAGTAACATTTGGTCATCTGACAAGATTTTCAGATTTTATCTGACCTCCATCGCGATGGACTTGGAGGCGCGCACGCTGATAACAGAGGTCAGATAAAATCTGACAATCAAATCCTGAGCTCAACTTGATTAAATATTTTATGAAATTGTTGTGTGTTGGATATTTAGACATTTGGGTGAGTGACTGAGTGCCTCTCAGTCTCAGCACTGGATGTTTGATGCTCCAATGTTGTTGGTTGATTATGTAGCAGTGGTTATGTAATCTATTCTCTTTATTTTCCCTGGTCAGCTGTACTACCAGATACTCTACTTTCTTAGACACCTATGGTGAAGGTGGAGTTTTTGAATGGTAGTGAATCAGCGAATGTATGTTTCCTAACTTCTTGTGACTTGTGATGGTTCATTGGTTCAAAACCATACCAGTTATATTTTTATTACTATTTATGTTACTGGATAGGATTTAAAAAGAAAACAATTGCTGAATGATGATGATCTCACTAGGAGGAGTCTGTAGGATTACTCCCTACCTTTGCTGGTGGGATTTCATCCTTGGCATTTTTCCTGAAATGATGCATTGTACTTTCTAACTTTGCATAGGTGCATGCACAATTGTAAGTTGTACAATCAGGTGATACTTGTCTTCTTATCAGCTGGATATGATGATATACACTGCTTTGCTAGTCTTGATAGTTACATTGGTCCTGTTATTTCTCTATTCAAGTTCTCAAAAAAGAGCTAAGATAGAGCAATTGGTATTGGATCTCAAAAACAAAGCTTCAGCTTGGGAAGAATCAGACATCATAAAATTTGATTTCAAAGGCTCTCTGACTGATGAATCTTTTCAAAGTCTGAAAGGTTCTTTTATTTACTTAATCAATCTATATTTATAATTTAATGAGATCATGACCAAGTACTGAATAGGGAAGAAACAGAAAAGTATTGGATTGACCAGCGCTTGAACCCAGAACCTCAGGAATTGCGCCTGTTTGTCTACCAATTGAGCTACTGATCCACTGACTTTTCCTTGCACTATGTACAAGATCACTGCCAGTATCTATTAGCAGTATATAGGATGCAAAGTAGATCTATTTATATCCTTCACTGCAAGATTAATTTCACACACACTCACACACAAGCATACACACATCATATACCCTGCTGTACAACAGAGATCAGCCCGAGATCAGCCCGTGTGTGATGTGTGTTCCCTTGGCTGTTGTACAGCAGTGAAGTATATAGATAGAATTACTTCTATATTTAGGGATGACCAAATTTTGAACATTTCATGATTCATCATATTTGAAACATCCATTATTGTTTCACAATGTGGTGCAATTTTAGCCTCCATTCAAATAAAATTTCAGGTCGTTTAGATGATCGAATTACACAGAAGCAATCTAATGACTCTGAGATTAACCCTTATGGCTCTCCAGTATGGTATATAAACTTGATTGCTGATCACATCCTGGAAAAATTTGATTTTCATCAAGTGAATGCTGTGCTCAATGAATTTAAACATTTCAAAACAGAAATTGGTGGGTTCCTCATTTGGATATAGCAATTTCACTTTCGATTCAGTATCAACTTGGATCTGCGCTGTATCAATATGTAATGATCTATGGATATGAACCATTTCAAGATTTCACTTCGTCAGGTGATATAAACCTTCATTTTATACATATGCAAGGGAATGAGGGTTCTGTACCAATTATTCTACTTCATGGATGGCCAAGTACAATATGGGAGTTTCATAAATCGATCCCTGTGTTATTGCAACAAGGTATGTCCTATTTCATATTGAAAATTTGATCCATGAAGACGTTTAGCAAAGCTGGGCAAATTGACTGACTAAACAAACTTTCTTGAATGTGTTAAGAAAACCTCACGAATATATTTTGATAGGTTACACTGTGGTGGTCCCAAGTCTTCCTGGGCACGGATTCACTGAGGGTCCTGCTGTGCCAGGTGTTTCCCCATCAGTCATTGCTTGTGCTTATCACAAACTCATGATCAAACTTGGTTATAACAAATATGTGGTAAGTTATTCTCTTCATCAGACTTATTCAGGGAAGATAAGGAAGACCCATAATTGGTAAATTTCAGGTTCACGGAGGTGACTGGGGGGCTGTCATTGGAACATTGATGACTTCTTTTTATCCTTTGAATGTTATTGGATTTCATGCAACTATGAATCCACTAGCACTCGGTTTGACATTCGAAAATTGCTGTGTTTTGTGGGTTCTAAATTCTCTTTAGTTTTGTCCATTTAAATCTTACATACTCCTTGGTTTTGAAGAATGAAATATGCAGGTTGGAGGCTTATATCAGAAACACTAATTGGTTGTGTATTCCCGTCTCTTGTCTATGCTACTGAACAAGAGAAAAGTGTGATGCATCCGCTTTCCACTTTCAATACCAGGTTGGTAAGGTAGCAAAATATGTTTTCGAGGGATTATATTTCCTTGAACGTTCGCACAATTCTTTAATTCTTCCAGAAATTACAAAAACACAGCCTACTTCCATGCCCAGTCAGTCATGCCAGACTGCTACAGCCATGGTTTGATGGATTCCCCCTCTGGTCTCATTGGATGGATAGGTACGTATCATTGAATATTGAGACAACTGGGATATTGTGTCCTTGACGTGTTAAATTATTTCAGTTTTAGTGCAAGAACAATATTTTCCAGGATATGCATACCCTAGAGTCAGTGGCGGAAAAGAGAATCTGAAGAAGGGAATCGATAACTTTGGTATCGACAACATATGTGCTATGGTTTTCTTGTTCTGGGCGACACGTACTGCACAATCAAGTATGAGGTTTGAGGCCAGTGATGTTTGTATTTCAAATCTATGATAAGTAGGTGTTGAATTCAATATTATCTTTAAATTGAAGTGTGATCCTTCTGTTCAGTGATAGTAATATTTGTACATGTTTTTCTCACTAACGTCACTATCGTGTCAGGATATACCATGACTTTTACTGGAGTAACGACAAAGATATTTTCATGAACCTCACCATTCCTGATACAGTGCCCGTAGCCATCTCCAATTTCCCCTTCGAAATCACCCATATGACGAAGTTTGCATCTGAAGGAAGATACAAAAACATTAAACAGTAAGTTTTTATCATTTTTTGTTGCCAAATTATGACAGTATGACACGCACATGGAAATTGTTATAGTCAATTTGTTAGTTTTGCTACTTTTTTGTATAAACTGTATTTTTATTTCAGATTTACTTACCATGGCAAGGGCGGTCACTTTGCAAATATTGACAACACTGTAGGTGTGACTGGGGACCTCATTTCTTTCATACAAAACCACGTCTCTCTCCAGTAGATTATGAGGAGTGACAAAACATCACGACAAAATACAAATCAATATGAATGTATGAATTGATATTACGGTATGTCCACAGTAGCAATTTATTTTCTGATTTTTGCTCGTAGGTATCGATTAACTTTGACAGTTTTTTTTCTCCTGATTTTTGCTTGATTTTGATAGCCAACAGGTCTTTGTTCAGATTTTAGCATGATTTTGAAACAATGTATCGAATAGTAATTATTTTACTTTTTTTGAATAATTTTACTGTTTTTTGAATGATACCTATGTTGAATAAGTGATTCCAACATATCTTTATGAATTTATGTGATTAATGCTATATTGTCCTAAACATCATGTACGCTGTTTCGTTTCAATAATATTGAAATAAAACATACTTCTTTACTTTGAACCAATTTTCTTATAAAACTGATATTGCAGAACAAAGCCAATGACAATCGATGTTAGTAATAAAGTGACAGTTGATTAATAAACTTACGAACAGCAAATCTTGTGCATAATATTGGTGGAAAAGGTTGCAGTCACGTCTTCCATGAACTATCGCAGTAACATGGATGTCAGGCAAGCAAGACTCTCCGATAGCACCATCTGTAAGACCAGGAAAGTGTCTGTTCGGTTGTGCTCGTAGAGGAGGCTCAGTGTGATTTCCGCTCCGCAAGCCCCTGTATCTGTGAGGAGCTTGATGTCTATCATCCGTTTTATCTGGGCCATGCCAGCGATTGTTTCATACAGTGGTTTATCGTTCCGTACAATTACATAGTAGATTATCATTCCTATGTCGTAGAGCATTTCAACAACACACTGAACGAGTGTGGTCTTGATGTTTTTCATCAGATCGGTTTTTATCTTCGAGCCATGGAGTAAGTAAATTCGCACAAACGTCACCTGGTAAACAACACAGACAAGGAGTGAGAACAGAAAAGCGAAAACAGACAGATAAAACAGCGACTTTTTCCACAGCTTTACCTGCTCTAGTATAGGACTACATTGTTTACCCGAGAAACACAAGATAAACATGGCCCAAATACCATACGAGATATACGTGACAAACCAGAGTGTGACAATGGAATACATGAGGATTCGGCTTAGAAATTTCCTCTTCTCTCTAAACAGGAATGGCTTCATCACCATAACGATTTGGAAGCAGTAGATGCAAATTGTTTTCAATTTGAGGGTTACCAGCACAACTTGCAGAATAACGAGTGGTAAAACCAGAACGTGATTTCGAGTGGCAGGACTTAATTCAAGGGGGGTAAAGGTGACAATCAGACCCGCTAACTCTGGTGTAAGTAACAATAAACCAACATAAACAAACACAATGTAGCACGAACAACGGATAACTTTGACAAGTTTAGGTATAATTTGCTGTTTTATACGGTAAATCTGCAAGATTCCCAACATGGTGAACGTCAGGCCGATAATTGCCATGCTGCACACGATGAAAAGAGACATCGGGGTTGTGTCCCTCTCTATGCTTGTCGCAATCGATTCAACGGATAAATCGCTTGCGTTCATTTGATTTAGTTCCCAAATCTTCTCAAGGTCTTCATCAGAAAATTGATCTTCAGCCACGACCGGCTCTATCCAGGTCAAGTCAAAGTTTACTTGAGCACTCTCGTTGCTATATTTGATATTTGCCATTCCATGTGTCTTTATCTGGTCGATCAAATCCTGAGGAAAACGTGGGTCATGAAGTAAATTCATCTTTCGCTTATCTCGATATATGTATCGCTAATCTCAATACATTTTCAATTGATTTGGATTGATGACGAGTCTGACTAACCCAAGTCATGATTTTATTGCCATCAATCTCTAGGACAGCTTCGAACGCTGAATAATCCGGTAATTGGTTCAGAAGATCCTCCGTTATCTTATCCTCCAGTCCCATTATCCAACTCATGTCCATACCTGCTAATGGCTAGGGTATTATTACTAGTAATATTCGACCTTAATAATTTATCAGAAGTCAGAACCACATATTTTGTACACTAACTTTATCTTATCCAACTTCTTCACGATCAAAGTTAGTTATCAACCAACCAATCAGTTATAATAATTGGTTATTGGAGAACTAATGGCTCTGATAGGCTAAATTTGTGCTACCTACCCATTAGCAAAATCCCATTTCCTTATCAACTTTAATTTAATTAGTCCCTGCACTACAGCAGTACGCTACATCAAAGTTATAAGGCAATTTCTGTTCTTCGCTTCTTACTTCTACATGCGGTTTCGAACATTCTACAGTATTTGACATCTGATTGTCCTGCGTCCTTTCCTGAGCCTTGTTGTTTTTTGCACAAGTAACACCTGCCTATAAGTATAATAGCCTAGGCCTAGGTGAGACTAGCTCCTAGATTTGGACGATTGATAAGTGTACTCTGTAGGTACTGAGAGTAATATATTGCACACACACACACACACACACACACACACACACACACACACACTTCCTCAGGTTACAATGTGCTGGATGTTTCTGTTCGTGGGAGCATGTCTTCTCCTCGTTATTACGATCGTTGTGGTGAAAAACCTCAAGATATCCCGTATGATGAGCGAAAAAACTGCCAAGTTGAGAAATATGGCAGACTCATGGACCGTTCACACACCTGTAGTTTCATTTGACCCGTGTTTAGCGATAAACGAGGAGGCATTTGAGGAAATGAGAGGTTTGGAGATTAGAACTGGATTACATTAATTACGTGATATAGGTAATTGGTGTTGATGTATATTCTGGTTTGATGCTGCTTCACCTCGGATTTGATAACTTCATGGTGGAGCAGCATCCATCAACTATAATGAAGTGAACCAGCTTCTGGAGTAGCAATGATTGCCCCCAGATCGTCTGAAGAAGCGGATAGTTAACGATAATCCGATTGTCAACGAAGAATCTCGATACGGACTCCCCCCTTCGTTCATCAACACCATATCAGAGCACATGATTGACGTTTTTGATATCAATCATGTCAACAATGTACTAGGAGAGTTTGACCACTTCAAAACTGTCATAGGTTTGCTCAATGAGGAATCAACTCCCAGTTGTATGCAACATGTTTACTAGAATTACGGCTCTGATCGACAATTTCCCCATGTTCGTTCAGGCGACATCAACCTCCATTTCGTTCACGTGAAGGGTAGTGAGGATTCGACTCCAGTACTCCTACTTCATGGGTGGCCGAGTACAATCTGGGAGTTCCACAAGTCAGTCCCTATACTTATTCAGCAAGGTAATGGATAACACATGATATTGTGCTAAATGTTCCATCACACGGCACATTTGACTTCTTATCACGGGAACAGTTCATTCCTCTGGTTCATCGAAACTTGATTCAAGGACACGTATTCCAGGTTACAGTGTGGTAGTTCCAAGTCTTCCGGGACATGGATTTACTGAATCTCCCCCTGTGAAGGGGGTTGCTCCCTGCCTCATAGCTTGTACTTACCACAAACTTATGATCAAACTCGGATACAGCAGATATGTGGTTAGTTGAATCATCCTGTCATGACTAATGAACCATGATTTGTCTATTGAAATAGATGCCCCTCTTTACAATCTACCTAATTTTAAAACCCTTACTACGGTATGGCCCCTAATTATCTATATTATCGGACAGGTCCATGGGTGTGACCTTGGAGCTATGATTGGAGCAGTTATAACCTACATATACCCTGAACACGTTATCGGATTGCACAATACCTTGAACCACATCCACTTTGGTGAGTACCTACTATTATTTTGCTATATTTTTATCATCATTGGCAATCCTGGGTTGAAATTTATTTGTTTGTGTGCTGCTGGAAACAAACATGATAATAGGAGAGCCAATTCTCGCCAAGCACTTCCCCTCTCAGGAAGGTTCTGGAACTTTTCCTCAGTTACAATTGGTTGCAGGAAGGTTCTGGAACTATTAAACTTTTCCTCAGTTACAACTGGTTACTCCCCTAGGTTGGAGACAGATGTCACAGGTTGTGGTCGGCATGTTCTGGCCACATCTTGTTTACACGACCCCTCAGGAGGAGGCGTTCATTAACCCCATATCCGAGATGGAGAGCAGGTGAGAGGCAGGAGAAATTATCTGATTTGGATCAAATTTCCAAAATAGATCAAACAGCGATTCAATTCGACATCGAAATTCAAATCGATGCGTCGTGTGACAGTGTGTGATGCTTTTCCGAACAATGAAGGTATGTTCTAGGTAGCAGTTTTAAAATGATTCGGCAGCAGGAATGGGAGCAATTTTTCAATCGTGCTCAGAACAAATCTTCAGACAATCGGAAAGATTATAACTGCTACCATAAGCATTGGACAGATTTATTTGAATTCAGACAATGGTATTACGTCACTAGCGGCTCATTATTATTGACAGACAATAGAGAATTCCCTTAGTTCGGTTCGTCCATTAAAAACATCTTTTTGGATGGTCTTATATGAGTTAGAGCTTTTGGGGAGCCCAATGGGAGCTTTTGATTGCACCGAAAACATTAGAGTCCTTTAGAGTCTTTATACAGATTTACGAACACAATTACTGAGGTATTGATTGGTGCTGCTTGCCCCGATCTTTTTGTTGTTTTTCTGGCACAGTTGTCCGCGAAATTTCTTAGCTCACTGCGATAGGTCCCCTACTGCCGAGCTGATCTTCCAATAGCTAAAGTTTCAACCAATCCCTGATTTGACGATTTAATTGCTATGGTCTATGAGTTCAATGTAACAACACCACCCGCAAACTGTACCAAGACCGAATAACGTTTCGGGACAAGTAACACGTGCATGCACTATATTTACACGCACCCTTTATTTACACGTTGTATTTCAGGATGTACAAGAAGTTTGCCTATTTCCACGTGCAAACTGTCATGCCTGACACACTGGGATACGGACTTGTCGATTCGCCAGTGGGTCTTATCTCCTGGATCGGTAATTCTGACTATAACACTCATAACTACCCAAAAAACACTACAGTTTCACTTTGCCTTTTTAAAGAAAATGTTCTTGCGTCCTGCAAGGCAAACATTTTTCTCCTCGACTATGACACAAGGAATACTGCAACATTTCACCACGTCCCACGAGCTGATATTGTATATCGACACCCCGTTCCCCCCTCCATGTCTCCTCCGCGCAGGCTCTCCATTGGTTCTGATGAGCGCTGAGGATAATCTGACCTCAAACTGGGAGCGTGGGTTGAGGAACTTTGGTATTGATAACGTGTGTGCCACTCTAGCGATATTCTGGTGTATGAGAAATGCACAGTCATCAATGAGGTAACTCAAGAACAAAATCGACAACCCATCGATTAAAAGCGATTTAAAATGAACCCGTTTCAATCTCCCTTGCCCTCAAAAATACGCAATAGCGTGAATTTCCAACGAATACCCCTCAGGAATTGTCGTATAGGAATTGTCGTATAGGGAATACTCCCCTATACTCTCCGTTGCTACAGTTGAAAGACATATATATTCTCCCAGGTTCCACTACGAGTTCTACTGGAATGACAGGGAGTATTTGGAGCACTTCACGATCCCAAGAGTACCCGTGGCTATCTCCAACTTCCCTAATGAGATCATCCATCTAACCAAGTTCACCAGTTGGAGAACATTCAACAATATCAGGCAGTGAGTCACAGACACACAGACACACAGACAATAGACCTGTACACAGACTTAGACTGACATACACAGACACAGACACGCAGATAGGCACAGACATACACGGACAAACAAGCACACACTATTGTTTTGTCCACACACACAAACACACACACACNATCAACAAATACATACTCATTACTCAGGGTACTCAAACACACACACACACACACACACACACACGCACACTCAATTCTCTATCCCAGGTTCACATACCACAAGATAGGTGGACATTTTCCCCATATTGACAACGCAGAGGGTATTGTGGGTGACATTGTCTCCTTCATCAATAACATTACATCACCGGATTGATGACCTTATCCGCGATAATCTGATATAACGGACAAATGCTGATTACCAATGCTGATGACTTTAGTATGACTACATCGCTTGTTCTATTTATAGTTGGTTTCATGAAGCTTGGTGCCATTGTTAAGAAATCCAGTCTACTAATAAAGTTATTGTTGAGTTATTGATAAGCGGGTATTAATAAGGTATTTGAAATGAAAAATCTACTTATTATTGACAACTGTTTTCTGCGGAATGAATTGCGTACGTAAACAATTTCTAGAAGTTTTGAATTTCAGCCTTTTTTAGAAATTTGATAACGACGTAGGATCTGAAGTGAAACCTTATGTTATTTATTGCACTCATTTTGGGGTTCCAGTATGATTTTATTGAAATATCTACCATAGAACTATGTCTGTAGTGTTTCTTATTCGTTTCTTATTAATTAATGCTGAATTGATCAAGTAACTGCTGATTTCCAGTTGAAGATTGGGTTTTTTTTCTATTATCCGCAAAGAACTTGGTCACTATCAAACAAATTGTAAAATTATCTAATCATAATCACCATATCATGGACGACGCTCACTAGTTTCCTCTCTAGTTAGCAGCATGTTTATCGCGCTCATCATAGTGCTCCCTCTGAGTGCTCTCTTCCTCCTATGGTTCTACCTGTTCCGCAATAACACCGGGATTCCTGTGTCACCTGGTGCTAAGCCGCTCGTCGGCCACATGCACATGTTCTCTGACATCACGCCCGAAACTATACACAAGTACGTGTAGTGATTTAGAATAATAAGATCCTATACTAGGTGTAGTGATTCGCTAAGCAGTAAGCATATTGGCATTGCCTATTATAGTGGCTCTGCTATTGTGTCGCAGTGGCGCCTTCAGTGGTGTTCTAGTGTGATTCGGATACCCTGATCCATATTTCCATACAGGTTTGAAGAGCGTTATTTCGCTGCTACTGACCCGGCAAAGTATGGCCCGATTTCTCATCTCAAATTCTTCTTCACCTCAAATCTATCGTTGAATACCGTGGAGGCAGCTGAACCGCTATGGAAATCGAACACAAACATCAACAAGTCTTTCCAATATGATGCTTTCGATTGGTGAGTACCATCATCCTGATCATTTGTTTATTATCTTCGTGATCAGCCGGGATCAGCTCCTCGAGCCAGCAAATGATTGATCCCACGAAACATTGAAAAAGTGGCTCACTCTTTTCATTCACTTGTGTTTGACATGATTTCCCCGTGAGAAATTAGAAAAGTCATCCCAATTCCCAATCAGGTGGATCAAGGATAGTGTCCTGGTACTGCCGGGTAAAGCGTGGCAAAAGCGGCGTCACCTCATGACTCCAGCCTTCCACTTCAACATTCTGGACGATTTTGCTGTGACGATGAAGAAAGCCGGTCGAATGTTAGTGAGGAATGTTCTTGCAGATCCAGAGAGGAATATCGTGGACATTGTGGAGGAGAGCATTTTCATGAGTCTGTGTGAAACATCATTCGGTGTGGATTTCCGTGAGGGAGAAGCGAAAGAGTACATTGCCCTGATGTCACAAACGGTTCTTGGATCAATGGAGAAAACCAAGAGTATCCTAAACAATTGGAATTGGTACTTTTTAAAGACAGCTGCCGGGAAGATGATGATGCAGAGCATTAAAGACATGAATGAGAAGCTGATGGGAGTGATCAAGGACAGAAAGCAGGATTTGAAGGAGGGTAAGACTGTCCTGCACAAGGGCAAGAGAGGCTTCCTGGACCAACTGGTTTACGAGCAGGCGGAGAATGGTGAACTTACTGATGATGACCTCCTGGCAGAGTGTAACACCATCATGTTAGCTGGTAACGGCACCACCCTGGGTACAGTTACATTCTGTCTGTACTACATGTGCAAACACCCTGACATGCAGCAGAGACTCTACGAGGAGATCAGAGACCACCTTGCCGGCAGGGATATTAATGAGATTGACTGCGGAAGTCTCTCATATCTGACCATGGTTGTCAAGGAAACACTGAGAATTCAACCACCGGGTTCCGTCGTTGGAAGACGTTTGTCCGAACCAATCGAATTGGTCGGACATCGTCTTCCTGCTGGGACGAACCTGGACATTTCCATCTGGTGGATACACCGCGATCCTGAGCATTGGAACGACCCTGACGTATTTGACCCTGAGCGGTTCACGCTGGAAAACTCGAAGAATAGGAACCCATTTGCCTTTGTACCCTTTGCTGCGGGCCCTCGTAACTGTATCGGTCAGAGGTTTGCCCTCCTGGAGGCTAAGATCATGGTAGCCTATCTCATCTACAACTTTGAGATGACCACAGAGCAGACGCTGGGGAAGGACCTGTACAGGAATATTCACTCAGTCTCCATAGCACCTGGCCCCAACTTCAAGGTGAACATGAAACCCAGGTTCTAAACTGTAATGAGATGTAAAGGATCACAGCAGGTCAGTTGGAAGACTAAGAGATGTTGGGATGACAAACTCTACATTTTTCAGACGTGAAACGATAAAAAAATGTCAAGAGAGTTCATGAGGATGAACATTGTTTTACCTATTTTTGTTTTCAAATAACCTATCATAGCTATTTCATCCAGATTTTCATTGCCTCGTGATCATAAAGTTTTGAGTTATACATCAGGGGGCTGGCAAGCCCCCCGCGGCATCTNATTTGACCCTGAGCGGTTCACGCTGGAAAACTCGAAAAATAGGAACCCATTTGCCTTTGTACCCTTTGCTGCGGGCCCTCGTAACTGTATCGGGCAGAGGTTTGCCCTCCTGGAGGCTAAGATCATGGTTGCCTATCTCATCTACAACTTTGAGATGACCACAGAGCAGACGCTGGGAAAGGACCTGTACAGGAATATTCACTCAGTCTCCATAGCACCTGGCCCCAACTTCAAAGTGAACATGAAACCCAGGTTCTAAACTGTAATGAGATGTAAAGGATCACAGCAGGTCAGTTGGAAGACTAAGAGATGTTGGGATGACAAACTCTATTTTTTTCAGACTTAAAACAATAAAAAATGCCAAGAGAGTTCATGAAGATGAACAATGTTTTACCTATTGTTGTTTTCAATTAACCTATCATAGCTATTTCATCCAGATTTTCATTGCCTCGTGATCATAATATTTTGAGTTATACATTGTACAATAGTTCACGTTTAATTTTTCAAGATCACAAGATCACCATGTAATGATAATAATTCGCAAGGTTAAGATTCCTCATTTTTCGTTCTATGTTTAACTTTTGCTATGAATTTCTTCACAATGTTATCATTGATATTTTATTGGAAAGCTTTCATAACGATATTTTTTTCATAACGATTCTTCGTGTAAGGAGATACCTACTATTTAGACGATTAACAGTTTAATGTACTTTAAATGAATGTGTATTGTTGAGTTCAAGATGTATTATTTAGTAATTTTTAGATTTTCATCAAAATATGAAAAGTGGTCAAAATTATTTTATTGTGTGTACAGAAGTAAAATAAAATTCACAAATGAGACATTGTACACTTATTTCAAGGTTCGATGTATATCTTAATCAAAATCATTAGTGTTTTCCTTCACGAGGTCAATATGTATGATATACTGGTAAATGATAGGATTATTGAATGAAGAATTCAGATTATAACCTGATTCTGCGCTCAGTCCATAGACAACCCAACTGTTGTAGGCTCCTGATAATTATGGTGTGGCTCCTGATAACTATGATAGCTGCCATGCCATTACACGTGGTTGTGGCTCATGAGTCACTACACGTGGATCCTGGGGATGAACACATGAAGGAGTGAGTTATTCGTGATATATTCTTTCAGTGCTATGACAATGAAACTTGTTGCTATGGAACTTAAATAGGACGAAATGTCCGTTGCAATGCCGGCAACCTTGTGTTGCTATGCGATTCACGTGCCCACATGGCTGTTCCACTCGCAGCAACAATGTTGCTATGAGAGCTCATCTGTACCCTCTGTAACACTATATGTTGTTATAGCAACTGTTGCTAACCATGACAACATGTGGCAGGCATCTCCAAGAGCATCTAGATGACGTTGCTGAGGGAATGGAGCTGGATTCCGATGAGGCAGTATACTTCGGGTATTTCAACGTACACGATACAAACAAGGACGGTAAGAAACATCTATTTATTCTGGTTCACATCTCAGTCAACAATGATTAATTGCAGAGTTGTAGTTGTAACTACTTTAGCAACATCCGTTTTTCGGCTTATAATAGGTGCCCCAGACAAATTCTTTCACGGTAGTTTTCGCTGTTTGAAAGTTTGAACAATGTCACCACATGTCCATAATACCCCAGGTTTTATGGATGGATTGGAACTACTCCACTCGTTTGGAGATCACAGGCGGAAAAACGAGGACGGTATCTACACGGACGAGCAGTACGAGAAGGATCTCAAGAGTTACGTCGGTGAGTGGTGAGAACTGAGTAGTGAGTAGTGAGTAGTGAGTAGTGAGTAAAACTAGGAGTGATGGGTGAGTGGCTTAGTGGTATGGGCATTGGACTTTCGATCGAGAGATCGTGAGTTCGAGTCCCGGCCACCGCACCACTCAGCTAAGGGTGAGAGATTTAACTCAAGCCTATGCAGCCCAACGGTTCACTCAGCCGAGCGTACAGGAAACTGTGCGGGAGGGTTAAATGAGGAGCTGCCCATTGCAGCGAAGTCTCGGGCGAATAAAGCATGGATTACACTTCCTTAACCGTCACTGGCTTGATAACTTGAATCCTTCGATTCCTGTCATTGGCTGTACAGCTGTTGGAATAGAAGTAAAACTGTACTAAATAAAAAAATAGTGAGTATTTAGTGGTGAGTGGTGAGTGGTGAGTAAAACTAGGAGTGAGTAGTGAGTAGTGAGTAGTGAGTGGTTAGTGGAGAGAACTGAGTAGTGAGTAAAACTAGGAGTGAGTGATGAGTTGTGAGAACTGAGTAGTGAGTAATGATTATTGAGTATAACTAGTAGTGAGTAGAGAGAAGTGAGTATAACTATTAGTTAGTATTTTTCTTCTAACGTCATAATCTGAAAAAACACTACCCTCAGAGGTTGTCGACATTACACTGTCAGAGTTTGATACCGACAATGACGGGTTGATTTCATTCCCTGAGTACATGCAGCAGATGAAGAAAACACCAAAATAGGAGTTGTGGAATGGTCAGATTCAAGATTGTTAGTTTTCTTATTTCTGGGTTTACAATTTAAATTATTGACTTATTTTCTTTTTATCAAAGTACGGGTTATCATTTATTTGTCTTTCGATTTTGTTGGCTGTTTATTATAATTGAACTATTATGCAATAGTTAACTAGTTGATAAATTAATTAACTTGGCAATTCGCGTGTTATCAAATCTTATCATTTTTATGTTTTAATCTAATATAATAAGTCATAGCTGGTGTCTTTAAATCATTTCATAGCATAGGATTCGAATATGTTGGTCGTTGTTGTTTATATTATCGTTTGATCTTTTTGTTACCTCCAAATCTTCCTACTTGAATTCCCTAGACTAGCAGGACCCGCGGCCTCCGGCCTCTGTTATCCTATAGGGCTATCCTATCTTAAGGTTACAATACAATGTTAGAGCAATGATAGTCGTATATGTTGCAGTGTTGATAGTAATCGAGTATTCCCGTCCATATCTTCCTTGGTGGTCTCAATGCTTTCCATTCTCAAGTGATGTCAGACGTGTAATGTTTTACATGCTCCCCGTTTTCGAGTGGTGTCAAGCGTCATGGGCATTCCAATCAGCATGCTTGATTGGGTACCGAGTGGTGTCAGATCTCGAGACCCGTAGTATATAAGGAAAACCGGACAGACATACATATATATATACATAGACTTTATTCTTTCGAATTTTTCAGACTACGACCAGGACATGACAAAGTCAGACGAGTTGCTATTTCTTTATTACTAGTACTTTCATCAAATACAAATATTGAAATCGTCAGGTAAAGAAATGGCAACTCTTTCTCGTGCTGCGTAGAGTATATCGTGTGGTTGCCATGGCAACCACTATACTGCACGTGCAGGTGCGGGAAGGGCTCAGAGCGAGTTAAGCTTCGGTTTCAGGATCCCAATCCATCTATCTTCCTGCATTCGTCGATATATCATCGTGTTTTTCTTCGGTCTAAAGAATGGGAAGACTGTGTATTTATTCTTCCCACACACTCTCAGGTGTTGGTCAGCCTTGACAGGAACGTATGTGGCGTCCATCTGAGACTGCTGTCTGTGGGTGGTGAAGCGGTTTCGGAGAGTGTCCCCCGTTTCCCCCACGTAATATTCCTTGCATCCACTACACACAATGATGTAGACGGCATTTCTAGACATGCATTGGAAATTTGCGTTGGTTCTGAGTACCACGCCAGTTTTCAGTGTCAACGCGCTGCCTATATGTATGTGGTTGTTGCATAAAGTACAGCCTCCCTTGCACCTCGTTACTGTATTGCTGCCGGGTGGTTTCTTGAACATGAGAAGCTGTTTGAGAGAGGGGCAACGGCGAAAAGAATAGTTAATTTTCAATTTATCCTTTTCTTCCCTTCTTGTGCTATTGAACCCAGTAAGAGAACTATTTAAACTTCTGGAGGGGTGTGCAATGTTGGGGTCGAAGTTTGAGACGAAGAATACCGTTTTGGGTTGTGGTTGTACCTCTGTGGTATTAGACGTCAGTCCTGGGTTCAGGATAAGATTCCGATCCANCGCAGTGTGCCCACTCTCCGTGACACAGTGGTATGACGAGGGTATCAACCAGTGCATGTACGAGCTCCTATCCAGCACTCTGCTCTTCACCCTGGTTTCCATGACACTGTTCGTCTCAATTCTCGGCAACCGGAACCCGCCCTCTGTCTCAACCATGGTAAATATATAATACGGTGTTGTTGCGTGTTTGCCGAATGTGAGAATGTGTATTGTGTAGGGATTCTTGCTACATCCCAGATCAGAAGTCATACTGATTGAATCAAGTGATACTTAGGTATTCCGTATTACTGGCATAAAGTGATACTCGTCTCAAAATTTTACAAAATATGTGTTTCTTGCCTATTTTTTGACGTAGAGTTCCAATCCTAAGGAATCTCTAAGCTATTTCATCAGATATTATGGTGGCCGAAGTCAGATGACGAGTACCTATCTCCTCTTAGTATCTCTATATTATTTTGTATGTCTCATGTTTCCGGCTAAGAACATGGGTTTCAGGGCAGGAAGATCGTGCTATTTGGACACATAGTGGTTATGGTAGCTCTGATATCCCGGCTTGTGTGTAACATTGTACTGGATGGACCTCTATACTATTATTTCATTATACAGGTAATTAGTGGCCAGTGAGGGGTCAGGAACTATCTCACTGGTATTGTTTTCTATTGGACCCCTGGCCCCTGGGGTATTATACCTACTTATACGCATTTCAATCTCACGTTCTCTATTTTGGTATTTTGACTAGAGAACTTGATCTTATGATCTTAGCACTTTAGTATGACCTATTCATTATCCGCCACGAATCAGGTTGTAATGGACTCAACTGCATGGCTCATTGTGATCTGGCTGTATGTGACTAATGAGAAGCGGATGCCTGTGGTACCAGCGTTGTTCTGGTTCTGTACCTTGACCCGGTACTCTGGTGCACTTTCTGCATGGTGGAGCCCTCACTGGTTCTTTCAGAGGTAATTAGGTGGTAATTAGGTGGTTATTATAGGTGGTAATTATAGGTGGTAATTATAGGTGGTTGTGGGTAGATGTTGATTGATTTTGAATATGGTCTCTGCGACAAAGTAATGAAACTGCATTTAAATTACTGAATCTGAATTTTGATAACTTGACATGGATAGATGGTATTAAGAATCATTTTGCGAAAAAATGATTCTTTTCAATTGCGGTATTATAATTGCTACCCACTTGCTTATTTGATATTTGCTTCGTTGTAAAATGTGCTTTATCATCAGGAAAACAACACTTGAAACAGTGCAGTTCTCCCTGTACTTTGTACAAGTGGGCGTGGTCCTGTACACTTGTGTGCACTCCGTGTGCTCACTGTGTTGTAGAATGACACCACACACTGACACCGTGGTGCTTGTCGATGCAGAGGAGAACGGGATTGTGGGCAGCATACAGCAGCAGAACCAGGTATGGTGGATGAGGGTGTGTAATTGGGGTGTGTAATTGAGGGGTGTGCATCAATCAATCGGCCGGGGGTGCGACATCATACGTAGATGGACGTTCTCTTTCCACCGAACTCATTCGATCATCCTCTATGATCCTATCAGGGGGGCAATGTCACAAACTCTATCAACGAAACTCACTTCATCCACTCCCCGGTCCTTCCTAACTCCCCTTCTCACTACTCCACTCTTTCTCCCACTCACCTCTGTCTCCCACTCACCTCTCTCTCGCCCCCACTCACCACTCCCCCCACTCACCTCTCTCCTCGGTCCCCAACTCACCTCTCTCTCTCCCTGGTCCCCCGAAGGCTGAGACCAATCCACGACTCCCCGGCGGACCGGTGCCCGAGATGTTCTCCTCCTCGACCTGGTCTAACTTCCTCAAGAAACTCATGAAACTCTTCCCACTCATCTGGCCGAGTGGTAACATGTTAGTCGATATGGATTCCTCTGAATCTTGGACAAACTTACAGTTAAATTCCACTTATCACTGATTTCCGATTTTCGATTGATAATCCTCTACTCGCAGTTTGCTGCAGCTATGTGTTGTCGTGTGTATACTACTCCTTGTTGCCACCAGATGTATAAATCTCTTCCTCCCTATCCTCTACAGAAACGCTGGTACGTGCTCTGTGTGTGTGTGTGTGCGTGTGTGCGTGTGTGTGCGTGTGTGTGTGTGCGTATAACTGAGCACAAAAACTGTGCGAGTTAAAAAGCGCCATCAAAGGTATCAGGCATGTAATAGTTATAGAGGTGTAATGATACAAAATGATAACGAGAGATCGACGAGTCTATGCTTGGTACTGAATGTCATGGAAAACTGAAAAGACCGTCAAGTGCATGATGCCAAACATACTATCTGGCACCACTGCATCGACTGTAGACAGGCTGTACAGTCCGCGTTAGTTGTTGGTTTTGTTTAGGCCGCTATCGCGAGCAGTGAAAATACTTATAACATAGAGACAGGGCCACATGGTTATAGTCAAGAGACACAGCTGACATAAGGTGAAGGCGGATGTAAACAGACGCGGTATGACCCAGGAATTCGGAAATCGCATTATGACAACCTGATATCGTGGATGGAAGATCCTACGTCACACGTACCACGA
>CAMPET010000016.1:465092-481065 GCA_946803715.1 Beroe ovata | reverse complement strand
GTGTGTGTGTGTGTGTGTGTGTGTGGGAGGTAATAGGTGTGTGCATGTCCATAAAATGCATGATTTAATTCGCATGCTCCAAATGACCAAATGTTCCAAAAGTGTGTGTATGACATGTGTTTGTGTTTTTGTGTTGTGTGTGTATGTTGTGTGTTTGTGAAGTTATAATAAGGTGTGTAATGTGTATGTCACCGAAAATATATAATTTGATTCACATGCTCCGTATTGGACCTGTGTTATGACTCAGTGGTCTGTTTGGTAATGTAATGATTTGAATATGGTCACTAATATGCCCTGTTTCATGTTTTTATAAGAATCAAGAACAATTTGTGGATGACGCAAGTTCATTAATCATTACTCAATACTTCAATACTCATGATCACTCCTTTTTTTCCCTTATTCGGTAAAATACTGATTGAACGAAATGAATGCGTAAAACGTTCTCTGAAATAAATCAATGATCAACCATTTTCTCTTTTTTCCCTTATATGGTCAATGGTAATCTCCTCAGTGAACGAGATGACGAATGGTGAGCTCGCTCTGAAGACAATATGTCTGTACTGCTTGACGACCTTCGCCCAAGGCACGGGGTTGGGGTCAGGAGGGTTGTTGGGTGCGTTGAGGGGTCAGCTGTGGCTGAGTATCACACAGTACAGCAATAAACAGGTCAACTGTACCCTCTTCAAACACATACAGGAGTGAGTTACCACACGGGGGCGGGGGGAGATAATGATAGAGCACAATACCATGATTTCTTCATAATTAGTTTGGGCGTGTGCTAATAAGTAATTACTCGTCATTGTTCCACTTAATCCACGCCGTATGTCCAGGTTGTCTATAGCGTGGCATCTGTCGAGGAAGAGTGGAGAAGTTATCAGAATTGTAGACAGATCGAGTTCAGCCATTACCAATCTGCTCAAGTGAGTAATGAGTGGAGCAAAATAGGACATTGTCAGATGTGATATGATTCGTACACAATGTCAATCGAAACCAGATACCCATATCTGATCAATGATCATGTGGTATATCCATGATTTTATGACCCGATATTTCGCATCTTTTCAGCTACATCCTGTTCAGTATTGGACCATGTATAATTGACCTGATCGTTGCAATTGTGTACTTTGTTGTGGCATTCAATGTGTGGTATGGTCTCATTATCTTTGTTACAATGACCTTCTATATGGGTGAGCTATTATTGATACACGCTCAAAACAAATGATGATGACCTATGATAAATGATAATATGATTAGTACAATTAAGTAAAAATGTGCTTATTCATTATTCATTTACACAAATTTCATTTTATGCTCTGTAGCATGATGCATGATAATGACTGTACTTTGAAACCCCCTTAATCCGTCATAATGTCAACAGTTGCTACCATCGTGTTAACTGAATGGAGGACGAAATATCGAAGGGAAATGAACCGCTGTGACAATGAAGTTAAAGCTAAAGCAGTGGACACCCTGCTCAACTTTGAAACTGTCAAGTATTTCGGTGCAGAAGAGTTCGAGTCACAGAGGTAGGGAGAAAACACAGAGGTAGGGAGAAATCACAGAGGTAGGGAGAAAACACAGAGGTAGGGAGAAAACACAGGATGATTATAGTACCGGTTTGTGTTTTTGATCAAGGCGACAACAGCTGGCTTGCTGGTGTTCGCTACTATTGTGAAACCGGTCTGGTAACAGCATGTTACTTGCGCTATAACTGCAAAATGTAGGTCTGATACTGTTACAATATTGGTTCAGGTGCGGCAATGATGTGACATTGTCTAGACTGAACCTTCCTATTATTATTATTTCCCCTAGTATCATCAGTCCCTCTGTCCCTCTGTCCCTAGTCCCCCAGTCCCGCTGTCAAAACTTAGTGGTATTCTCAGGTATGCTTCCTCACTGACTGACTACCTGAAAGCCGAGTACATCTCAACCACAACACTCAACTTGCTGAACACTGTACAGAATGTTATCATATCAGCAGGGACTATTGGTGGATGTGTACTCATTGTGTACGATGTCTATGACAATAGACTGACTGTGGGTGGGTACTGAGTAGCAGACTGGGTTAGGTCGTAACTGTGATAGTATTAGCGTTTAGTAAATGGCGTGGTTAATTGGTTGCGTCTGAAGATGAACAGACTAGAACAATTAAGTTGTTAATAGGATATGAAAGCGTCAGTACCTTTATAATACCCTTAACCCGTTCTTGAACCAAATCAGCAACTCGCATCGACAATGTAGATTTTGAATTGCACCATATTATACAATGTACACTGTTGAATGTACATGGTACACGAATGAGTACGAATGAACATAAACAATTCTTCTTCCTACATTCAGGTGATTTTGTCCTGTTTGTATCGTATATACGACAACTGTACCTCCCCCTAAATTGGTTTGGAACCTACTACAGAATGATCCAGAACAATTTCATTGATATGGAGAACATGTTTGAGTTGCTAGAGCAACCGAAAGATATTGTAGACAAACCTGAGGCAACTGAACTTGATGTAAGTAGTCCGTAGATGTTCATTGTGAGCAACATTATGATTCAAGCATGATCATTCATTTCTTAATGAAATTCTCCACTAGGTTAAGTGTGGTAGGATATGTTTTGATGATGTTTCATTCAACTATCGAGGGGATAGAGATATTTTGAGGAATGTTTCATTCACAGTAAGTCTTGCTATTCACGTCTTCAAAAATACAAATTGAACTTTCGCTTGAGATTAAATTTGCCCTTGCAAAATGGTAATTATTCAGTAATGTTATCTAAGGTATTCGATGTTGGCAGGTAGAAGGCGGACAGTCGGTTGCCCTGGTTGGTCCCTCAGGTCACGGCAAATCTACAATCATGAAATTGCTCTTCCGGTTCTACGATGTGGACTCTGGCCTCATTACAATCGACAACCAGGATATTTCTGAGGTATGAAACCCGATGATTGATCATGTTGTTCCTTAATCCGTAATCAATATACCGTAATTTGCACACAATCTAAGGGAACCACTTTGAGGAAGTAGCAAGTTCATCTTATCATCTAACCATTTACAGAGTTGAGGAAATTTTAGTTAAAACTTGCTACTTTAAACCTGAAAGAAGTTTAGACCGGAAATACCTTTTAAATTGAAACAGCTGGTTCGCATCAACTGGTTATTGCAATTATAGATGATGAACCGAAGTACGTGACCCTCTCACTGTTTCACGTGCAATCCGTTTCGGTCTATTTAGGAGCGCGCGGAAACATTTTCACTGCTTGCCAGCATCTCTACCGCGCGGCTTGATTGATCCATGTCGCGCGCATTGTTTTCATATCAGAAGAATGTACTGTATTTTTGCCTCATGGACATGATCACCTCAATCAAATACCGGACATAGTACCTATAATGATTAGTGACCTGAATAATATAGAACCTACAATTAGGTTGGTCAGGTTCTGACGTAGTGGTGTCAACGAATTTCGTCGTATTCGTCGTATTTATAGGACGGATTGAACAATTTGGACGGAAAGGCTCCATATTATGAAGCACACTCCATCCTAATGTGTAGTGGATACACACCATGTTATGCATGCCCTAATATACACGCCGTTTTCATTTAGTGATACTCAGGTGACCCAGCAGTCTCTAAGGAAAGCTATCGGCGTTGTTCCACAGGACACAGTTCTCTTCAACGATACAATCAGGTATCACCACTCCATACCTGAACTTCTGACCAAGGATATGTTCCCAATTCTTGCGAACATATCCCCCGGTACTTCATATAACATCATTAACTTTCCTCACTATTATAATAGGTACAATATCCGGTATGGGAAAGTGGGGAGTGACGATGATGAAGTGGAAGAAGCATCGAAAGCGGCCGACATTCACTGCTCAATTCTCAATTTCCCTGACGGTATGTTCCTTTCATTAGCCGCAAAACACTGCTTGATTCATGCTAAGTACCGCTTCCGTGATGATACATCCAGTCATTCTGGTAGGCCTATCCAATACTCATGCGTGATTTCATGCAAATGCTGGAAAATGTGTGACCTACCCTGCTACACAACATCCCCGTTTTCCAATCCTGAGTTAGCATCAATTTCAACCTATTTCCACCCAGCTGCTCACACTATTTCTCGAGAATTGGCTATCCTAGCTGCGTGTCGCGCGCACGCGCGTAGCTAGCACGCAGCGATGCTCACCCGAAACTTGTTACTCTCTGTGTCTCCCACGTTTAGCCCAGTGTTTGTGTGTCCGGGAGAATATATGGCTTTAACCGTAATAGTAGCACTTAAAATAGTTTTCAACAACCTCGCGACTAATTGGATTAAAAACAGACATTTTGTGATTCTCCACGCTTGTCATGTTTTTAGCATCATCCTCGAGTGTGTTTTTCTATGCGCGTCCTCGCGAGCCCATTTCCGGGATAATTCTCTCAGCTCCCTCCACAGTTTCCTGTCTCACACATGACACCTCTAAGTCGATGCTAGGGTTACACTAGGGTGTATTAGGGAGGAGAGAGAGAGTGTGTGTGTGTGTGTGTGTGTGTGTGTGTGCGTGTTTGGAAGTGAGGGGGATATAGAGATGATCTGTCTCGTAGGTATTTTATCCGAACCTGGCACTTCGAGTTGATGTCAGTCTACCTCAATTAGGGAGTGATATAATTATACTGACATTATCATTCCTTCGCCACATTTATTCCTTTGTTTAAATTCCAATTTTCGCTTGCAATTGTTTTTGTTTAGTTGTGAAATTTTCCGATTGAATATTAATCGATGCTATTTTTGTCTATTAATTCCATCCGTGTCTGGTTTTTTAGTTTAGTTTGAAAGTGACGAACGCTGGCTTTGGTTTAGGAATTTGTTTTTAGTTGTCTGTCGCGGATGATTCATGACTTGATCTCCTGAGTTTAGAATAATATTCACTTTTAAAGTTATTTTCAAGCTATCAACAAGAAATACAGACATGGATAAAGACAGCAAAAACTCCTAATTTCCAATGTTTAACCCCTTTCTCGACTTACAGAATTTGTAAAGTGCTGGCCGTTATGAATTTCCAACTGAGCATTTGGAATCATTCATCTCACGTAGTGCTACCTCTTTGCGTGCTACCATATTGACACATAATTACTTGCTGTCTTTCCGATGATTATGTGATAAAATGATATGGATCGTAGACAGGTACGCACACTGTCATATTTGTACTGGATCGAGATCGAACTGATGGGTGTTGAACTGCGGAAGCCGTATGAAACGCACTGTAACTAGCGTCACTTTTCCGATTTTCAAACGTCAATGACGCGCGCAAGGCGGATCACCGAGTTATAATGAGATTAAATATCGTATACAATTCACGGATCAGCTGTGAGAAACGACATTCAATTCTGCTGCTGTTTTATTGATGCATCATCATTCTCTCTTAGGACAGAATTACTGTAGTAGTGCAAACTATAGCTGTTTTTAACACCCGCCAACTGACCCTGCTCCCGTTATTCTACAACAATTACACGGGAGTCTACGGCGTTATATCGGAAATCCTACAACGCGAATTACCGCATTTAGAGGGGACCACTTGTATTTTCTCTCAACTTAAAACGTGTCTGGATTGATATATGTATGGAACGAGTGTGTTAAGCTTGTGATATATGATAGGTGAACATCATTTGGATCGCGATTGCCGTCATGATGGATGACTGGGATTATTCCCATTGGCGTGTATGAGGTATGACGTAAGCTGCAGCTGGCAGATCACATCTCAGAGATTCCTTGATATAGTTGTTGTTGTTGTTCTTGGCAGCTGACATAGTTGCAACTAGAAATGTTTAAACTCTAAATGAGGGAGCCCGTTCACTGCAGTGATGTTTTGCCCGATATTATCAAGTTCTATAATAGGTACTGCATGGTTATCTAGAGCTGTTGTCAGTTCTCAGGATATCGAATTTTCCCCTGCTCTATTGAAGCAGCTCATAAGTCACTATCGTAAAGGGCGGTCTTTGCATTGAGACCGTCACAGTCGCACCCCTAATAGTCTGTAAGGCGGCTATTTGGAACATTCCTCACAGTTGTGGGGGTAATGTTTACACCCCAACACCCCTTCCCTGATTTCCGCTTGGAATAATTTGTTACTTTGTCCGTCTATATTTTTAACCGTTACGTAATACCATACCAATGAACGGTAATTGAATTTCGTGGCTCACTGGAAGGCGAAATGTAGTGGTGAGTGGTGCGTTGTTCAGCACACTCATTTGTGACTTGCTGTGCCTCGTTCCCCCCTTTATTCGGTGCTCATTCATTCCAATAGATGACAATCGGTCATTTTGTTGTCTGAACAGTGTTTCTTTTGTGAGACACACCCTTCTTGACTTACATAAAGAACACAATGGTCGGTTATCCTTCATTCAAATAGATGGAAATGGGTCATTTTGTTGTCTAAATAGTACTATTTTGTGACACGCCCCTATTCACTCATTATGGAACACAATGATAGATGCCCCTTTACTTCAATGAGTAAGATGGAGCCGGCTACTTTGTAGTCTGACTGTGTTGCGGACCGCCCCTATTCGCATATTATAAAAACACGGTATCCTAAACCTGCATCTATAAACCATCTCCTATTAGCACTGGTCACGCTATGAAGACAGCACCCTACCAAACAGCATCTTCATCTCACTACATAACAGAGGGGACGGGGGGACACTATGTCCAGCCCACAATAGAACTAGGAGCTCTCTCCAGACATCTCATCCTCTCTAAAATCATCATCGGACCGTGTGCAATCCTCCTCCTTCTATCCTCGCTCCTCCTCTCTCACCTCATCCTCCGACACTTCAGATCTGAACTCAGACTCTACTTTTCCCTCCTGGTGTACACGTCATTCCAGATGTTACTGGTCGCCGTGCTCATAGTGTCCCCCGTGGTGCAACTTTACACTACAAACCAGTGTCCAATGCTTGGTGTACTAGAGCACCTGGCAACCATTCTGCCAGGGTATGGCGTTGTCATGGTTACCGCTGCTAGGTGGGTGTGTGCTTCTTACCCACTGCGGTACAACAAGATGTTAGATCTGAGGACCCAGGCTGGGATTGTGGTCGTCGTGATGGGAGTACTGACGGGACTGACATGTCTACCCTTGGGTGGGATATGTCGGTATTCGTGGCGGATAAACGTAGAGTTGAAATCGGGTGGATACTGTGTGATAGGTAGGGAAAACAAGGGTTACAGCACAGTCCCTCCTGCCTATAGCAGTGAGATTCACACTTTGGGGGAGAGTAGTGTGATGGACGCTAGACATCTCAACTCAATGATCCATGCGACACCTAGCTATGGCGTGATGGGGAATGGACAGTGTGATCAGATCAGATGGGCCCTTGTTGGGGTCGGGTACATTGTACCATTCTCACTAGTCCTCTTCCTCTACTGTCTTATTGTCAAGGTGCTCTATGAACATAAGAGGAGAAAACTCAACATGAAGAAGAAATATTCAACGGCATCGCCTAATAAATCAGACTCTAAAGCGAACTCCAAAGGCGAGTCGAAACCTAACTCCAACCAAGGTAACTCTAATACCGAGCTAAGACCGTCTAACACATCTGAAAACGAGCAAGTTTCTCTGGCTACAAAGTTCTCGGAATTCAGGACTATCGGACTAGATGCAATACCGTGGTCAGTGCTAGTCATTCTCACTCTAAGTACTCTCTCTGCGTTGCTATGGATACCACATATATTCGTACCGCAGCGTTACTATGACACCGAGGTGTCACAATACCTGGTGGTGGACCTGGCTAACGGTGTCATGATGGTGTCAGTGTCGGTGTCACCTCTAGCGTACATCCTCACGACACCCAACATGAGGACTGAAGTGCGGCGGATGTACATTCACTTCAGAAATATGGTGCTAGGACAGAGAAACGGCACCATGTCAATGAATCATCTGAATGGCGGAATTCAAACTACTGGAAATTAGACATGGACTGTGGAATTGGAAGATCAGGAATCAGATTTAAGCTGATTTTGACGATTAATTTCCACACTGACCGACTTAATTTATTTATGATAATGAGAGGGCCATTTTAAAAATCATCTGTGGATTATCTCTAGACTCTAATCATCTAAAACTTTGTGAATAAGTTGTGCAATTCATCATTTATAACTCTTGAAGTTGAATAAGCATGTTTCATGGAAAACTTAAAATTTATTGAGGTTTTTCGAGACCAATGTTTGAAATGCGAAATCTGTCGTGATTATTTTTATCAAATTGGGCCCATTTCTGACCGCAATCTTATTTTGAATGTGAAATCGTAAATGGAACTCGCGAGTATGAGAATGACACCAACTTAACCAATCCACCATCCCTCCACTCTCCCCTACCACCTTATCTCCCGTCCTCCGCAGGATACGACACGAAAGTTGGTGAGCGCGGGTTGAAACTGTCGGGCGGGGAGAAGCAGCGGGTGGCAATTGCCCGAACTCTGCTCAAGTCTCCACAGGTGGTCCTCTTGGACGAGGCCACCTCGGCTCTCGACACCACCACTGAACGGAACATCCAGGCTTCCCTCAACAAGGTATAACTATACAGCCCATACAATCAATTAGTCTGGGCATGTGTAGTGATTCTATACGCGGATCATTTGCTCAACTTCAATTTCTCTGTTGTCATGCCATCAAGTACAATTTGTGTCTCTTTGCATGCAAACCCCACAACCCTGCCTGACCCCCCTGTTCCCAGGTGTGCGAAGGCAAGACCTCGCTGATCATCGCTCACAGACTATCCACAGTTGTCCACTGTCACCAGATCCTGGTGCTGAAAGAGGGCACGATTGTCGAGCGTGGAACGTGAGTAACAATGGGACTTTTGTCACGGGAATTATTACTAACGAATGTTCGTAGAACAAAGTGAGCTGTGAGACATACCTTGGTAGTCCATCTTGTAATAGCCGATAGCGGAGTTCCGCTTGGCTACTGATTTGTGCTCACTGCTCACTACCTTTTGCGATACCGAGTACTGACTAATCAGTTATCATATTTTGGGTGTGGTGAGTGGTCATTGGGAAATTGAGATGGCAGCCCAAAACAATTACCCAACTCCAGGACAATAATACACTGTCATGATGCACTTGTTACTGGTTGTATTACTATAATTACCAATACCATAACACCTGGGTATTATTGTATCCCCAGTACAGTGGTCACAGTAACTATAACTGGTTGTATAGTTATACTATAACTAAACGCGGATATAACCCCTGGGTATAATCTGTGTCCAGTATCCCCCCCACCCGCAGTATCATTTGATAATGATAATGACAGTTGATATGACAGTTGACAGTAACACTACTCCTCAGTCACGAAGAGTTGCTCAGTATAGAGGATGGTGTGTACAGTGAGATGTGGGTTCAGCAGGTGTCAGGCAATGAGGAGCTGGCAGATGACAGAGCCATAGAGAAACCGTGATCCAAGCTCGGAGCAGGATAGTGTAACTTGCTGTGAAGTTGCAACAGACTTACAATTACCTTAAATTGCTACTACTACTAGCATAGCTCTGATGACTGATCAGTGATCCTTAAACTGAACTTCGACAAGTTCCATATATATCACGATCTAAAACAACTATAGTAATTTATTACCAAGTTTATACCTTATTTATGTTATCTTATTCTTGTTTTGTTTTTACGTTAGGTTAGCCTTTATATTTTTAGTTTTAGACAACGACTACAAGAACTGCTGACTGCAGCATAGCTTCACAGTTGCCATGTTAATGTGATAGTGCGACACTGCGCCTAATAATAATATGTTTTCTAGTAAAAGTAAAACTTGGTTCAACTTTCAGTTTCACTTTATTCTTTGAGTGCGTGAATAATTTCTGTACTTTAGAGTTCAGATTTTCAGATTTAACTATCAGATGTTTATAATTACATAATCATAATGTTAGGAATAAAAGTTGAATTTAATTTGAAAGACGATGAAATTAAAGACTGACAGATTTTTAGACGTATAATCATCATTTACAAAATCATCTTAAAAATCGATGTGATTGTGATACTATCAGCATGAATTGTTGCCTGTCTACGATAGGCTGTTCCCTTGTCTATCTGCTATCGATGATAGACCCTGTCGAGAATTTCGCTGCGCGTGCAATTGCAAACTTATTCTTGTCGGACGATGCCAGACCGCTGATGCAAGCCGCGAAGTCTGAGAATAAGTTTGCGCCGCGCGCGACGAAATTCTCGACAGGGTCTATCATCGATCGACAAACTTATTCTCGCGGCTTTGGGCTTGCATCAGTGGTCTAGCATCGCTGTCGCCATGAGACTGCAGACAAGCTGTTCCCACGTAGCGTGACCCAACCTGACCGCGCTTATCTGTCCACTTGCACTGTTTAGTGTTTCTTGCGCGCCTTCATCGAAGGCCGAAACAATGAAGGCGCGCGCGCAAGAAACAGTGGACAGATAACATCCGGCGCGGGCGCGGCAAGCGCGCCGCGCGAGTGGTTTTTAATTTTATTTTTAAGACTTGTCAGTGCACTGAATAGGGGCACGTGCGTCGTGCAACGTGTACGTGTGCACACGATAGGCCCGACGCGAGTTTCGCTTCGCGTATGCTAGGTGCTAGTGCCCTAGCAGTTGTCGATCGATGATAGAGTATAGACCGGGACCCTGTCGAGGATTTCGTTTTGCGCGCGCGCGGCTCAAACTTATCCTCAAACAGCGGCTTGCATCGCCAGACAACGCGCGCCCAGAGCTGCGCGTCACGTCTCCGTGGTCCTTTCTACGACTTTTCAGTTCACTGAGTTGTAGGATTTCACCCTACCCTTGCAGGCGGGATTTTATCCCTGGCAAGAACAGGGATCAGTAGAACAGGGGCGCGCAACGTGTGCACAGTCACTGTCAGGTAATTAACATCTGACAAGCTTGCAGTTACATCAGATTCAGCGGTCTTTATAGCATTGCCAGCTTGCATCTGGCATCAGCGGTCTGCCGGTCTAACATCGCCCGCGCCAGTAATACTAATACACCGCCAATGACATAATGACACAGAGATTCTGTTATGTGTTAATTTGTAAAAATAAAATATACATTTACAATTTGATACAGTTCAACATGCCAAAAATGTTGTCACATTTAGTTTCACTTTACTATCAGTATCAGTAACTCTAGGTTTAAGATACTCGAAACGAACCTGGTACATGGTAGTGGTAATGGCTAGTATAAGTCAAAGTAAAAAACTGAGGTTCGACATAAGATAAATTAAGCAGAAACTCAACTCCTAAAGTCCTTTAGTCCTCAGTGAAAAATGGTGATACTATTTCCAATTCCATGTAAGTCACAGAAGTAACTAAAGTAATTGTCTAAAGTAATACTGTTAGACAATTTAGCATTTCTATTACTCTATTCTTCTGGAAATAAATAGCCAAATTTCAGAGTGCCTACGAATAGAAATAGAATAGACCAATCAAAACCATCTTTATCGGTTCCCAGGCAGAATATGACTGATTTCATGATCATGCATCAGTTTCACGACGATAAAGGAAATACCAACAGCATGATCCGCAATCTAAAATGACAGAATTCTCGACTGTGTTAGGAATCTCAAGAAAGAATGGTTATCTCAACATTACAAGGGCAGAAATCAGCATCTCATGTCTGAAAGTGAAACCATGCTCCCCAGCAGTTTTTTGTTATAAAAGTATCTCTCTCGCAAGTTTTCATAGTCGTAACTGATCACAAACTGATGCAGATAGCCGCCACATTCTTCATCCATTCTTCCTCTTCGTGATAGAACTTGATGTACACAACATGAACAACAACAAAATGTCAAAACACAGGTTCTCAATCATTGCTCCGCGAAACGGCCGTTCCTCCATCACTCGCCGAGGTGGCGGGAGCTACTGACGGCAGCGTCGGTGAGCTGGATGTTTTGGGTGGCGGCTCATGGTCTCTCGAACTATTACTGGAAGGTGGCTTGGACACGGTGCTGTTCCGTTGCGAGGGTCCATTTGACGATGGTTTTTCCTTCTCCTTTCCTTCACACTCATCTTCAGAAATTCTCCCATTCGTTACAGGGGCCTCTTCTGAAAGCGCGTGGCAAGTGAACAGATACAGAGGACAGCTACAAGATCAACTTGTGGAGATCAAATATTTAATCGGAGCTCTCACCTTTGGGAGTTACCAGACTTTTCCATCGAGCTCGGTTCTCTGCTAGCCGCCCTTCCCACGGCCTTTTCACCTTCACTTCGTGCTATGATGATACGAGGTAAAAACTCCATACTGCATAGCAACCATGTGCGACTGCATAGCAACCACTAGATAACTACATAGCAACCACATAATAACTGCGTAGCAACCACTTGACAACAACACTATTAAACTGCTTACAAAATGCTCCATGACATTGACACTCTAAACTACATATACAAGGCTGCACCGTAATCTTAGTCATTGCATAATCTTAACCACATATTCATTACCATAGTGGGCTTGCTCTCTGCTGCAACAGTCACGAGTGATTTTATCCTCGAAATCATNCACACACACACACACACACACACACAGAATCAGATAGACAAGCACACTCACACACAGACTATATATATCAGAGATTACTCAGTCATCATGAGAATAAGATTGGACAAAAACAGAAACAGACAAGAAATCTCACATTTTTATTCCCGTCCTTGTCCGATTCCTCAGCGTGGACGAGAAGCAGGGCATCGAACATGTCGCCCAGGAGGGTCATGCTGGGCGTGATGATGAAGTCGATAAAACCAACTTGACTCTCTGGAATGAGTGTCTCCAAGCGGTTACAAAGTGGGGAGTTGGGCAGTCCTAACTCTGTCTCTTGATCTCCCTGACAACAAGGACACGTGTCACTGTCTGCGCGCGCGGTCACACAATGTCACAAACAGCACGTGTCACATGAAGTACGTGGTACAAACCTGTATGAAGAACTCCTCCATTAGGTTATCTGTCCATTTCTTGTGAAGTTTCCACTCTTTGGTCGGATGGGAGATGTCAGCACAGTGCAGAATAAGGGTCAGTGCTGTGTTGCGATTCACACTGAAGAATGCTGCTTTGTCCTTTGACCCTCTTGGGGAGTCAGAGTGTTAGCTGGGATATCCGGATATCGACTCAGCAGTGACCCGACATTGAGGGCAGCAGGGCGGGCCAGCGGGCAATTGGCGGGCTTCCAGTGGAGACATAGAACAGAGAGCACTATGAAAAGTGAAGACCTGCACAGTAGAGACGCATGCAGATTGCAGCGTGGGCTCAACATGTCCTAGCATCTATGGACAACAGTAGAATCCTTGCCGAGTGCTATACAAGGTTTATCCCAGTGCTCTATGAGAAGCATAGCTCAGACATAACGGTACTTCAAGTTCTATGGTTTGGAATGTCTCATTCCGTTGTAGACAATGCCCCGATACTTATGATATAGATTACAAGCAGAATAGGGGGCTCCTGTGTCAATCTTGTTATAGTGGCTATGCTCACACTGACTCAGGTAACCATGCTCTGACAAACCCTGAATCATGCTTCTTCCCCTCAGTGTATGCGAGACATGGAACAGAAAATGGAAAAACCCACGATAAGGTGCTTGTGTATCCCAGCTAACACTTATGCAAATTATTCATGTGTTAGTATTATAGTGAATAGTGAGGTGATTAAAATATGAGTGAGGTGATTAAATATAGTGAGGTGATTAAAATATGTGAATTGTCGTTATTTCCGACAATTGAACTCGGACTAGAAATGAGCCAAGAACACCAGGATATCTGGCATCATTTCATTTTTCAATGTAAGAACTTGCAGTTAGCATGTTTCTCAGCCGCGACATCATGATACTGACCGAGTATAACAGGCTGCATAATCAATCGGGCGGGCTGTATTTGGCGGGCTGTATAAACCGGGGGGGGGGGGCGGGTTTTACTCACGTTGCGGGAGTGAAGAGTGCGTTCTGCATGTTCTTTATCTGAGTGAAGTGGGCACTCATATCAGTACCAAGAACAGCCTCCACCACAATACCACGCATCTCTCTGGAGAGGGAGGGGGATATTATACAGGGTAGAGAGTTCAGAGATAGGGAGATCATCTCGTATATCAGTCATATTGGGTACTGCAGTGGAGCACTGCAGTGGAGCACTGCAGTGGAGCACTGCAGTGGAGCACTGCTAGTTACTGCTGCAGCGCCATTCACTGTTTCAGTTAGGGGGATAACACTGTTATTCTCACCTGAAATCATCTTTGGACAGTTTTGAGAAAGGGTTGGATTCCTCATTCTGGAAGTATCGGAAAGCTGTGCTAATGTGATGATTCTCGAGAACCGAGCGGTCGTTGTAGAGTATGGTCAGAGGAGAGCTGAAGAGAACTTAATGTGAAAAACCCAGATCATCAAAGCTCAAATGAGCATTGAGGTTTATCAGCCCTGGATAACCGTATGTGGCAACTCAGTGGCATCATAACATGATCTCTGACCATTCAATGATACTAATTACTTTGTGTGACCATGTCATGAGTGACACAATGTTCACTGTTAAAGCACGTTACCTGGTACAAATGTGGAAGTTGTTGGTAGTGCCCGTATGCTCGACATCATGTACCATTGCAGCGAAAAGCAGTGCCATTATCTCAATATCCGTCATCCAGGAAGCGAATCCCGTGGAGGATATGAGGTTGTGGGTGGTAATGAGCACATCTGCACCATGCACAGCGTTATGGTACGGGTTACCGTGTAGCCCGTAACCTTGCTCCACCAGGGCGCAATAGTTCTCCAGGTGATTCAGATTAATCTGGGGGATTGAGGGGGGTGTCATTCAGTTGTTACATGGGTCAAAAAGTGGCGTCAGTGAAGCGTTAAAGAGTGGTGTCAGTGGTGGGTAGAAATTGGTCTCAGTGAAAAGTAGAAGAGTGGTGTAGGTGAAACGGCTTAGGTGTGAAAAGAGAGGTTCCAGTGCATCACGTCATGGAATGGGGTCAGTCACATGCAGTCTTGTAACCATGTAACCATGGTAACGATCCCTCCCTCGCTCTCACCTTGAACCTCTTTATGAGACCGTATCTCTGTAACACCTCACCGAACAGACCCCGGAATGGTTTGTTGTTCGTCAGTGTGTCATATCTGAATACGTCTATATCCCACTTGTTCAAATCCTCCTGGCACATGAGTTTGTGAGGTTGGGTATGTGAGATAGCTACTGACACACATACACACGCACACACACACACACACACACACACACAAACACGCACACACACACACTAAACCTGTAACATAGCTGAAGCAGGGGTTATGGAGATATTTGCTTGCGATGCTTTCCTCGTGATCTTGTCCACATACATGCTCGCCCGCACCGCCTGCACTATACTCCGGAATTTAGGCGGCTCGACGGTCTGGCGGCGGCCGAATATCTGCTTCGTGAACGTGGCCGCCAACCATTCCTGTGGGAGTGAAATGGAGTTTTACATCCTGAGACAAGAATCGCGAATTTAACAGTGTGAATTAGCATTCAACAAATCCGTGTTGCTCAAAAAAATTTTGCTCCATCCCACAAAATGGTCTTCTATACCGAACAATGTTGCTTCATTTCATATGCTGTTGCTCCGTATAAATTATTGTTGCTCCAGTGCATACCTTGACAGCTTTAGGAGTGTCCTCAACACTGGATATCATTGTTTGTGCCTCGATGTCCTCAGACACCATCCCAACACTGGCTCTGAGGGGTGAGAAGAGGTGTCACACATGTGTCACGGGTGTCAATACTCAGTGTTCACTTAGCGTCGCATTGTGTCAAGTCACATATGTGCACTAGCAGTGTCGCTACACATTTCCCATTGCACATATCTATTCGTGCAGATAGTTGCGCGTTCACATTAAAAATGTCACACGTGACACCAATTCATTACCACACACTCACACTCACACAGACTCACACACACATGAAGCTTTTCATGAGTATTTCTCACGTGAGTATCATTTCTACATGACAGTGCGTGACACAC
>CAMPET010000016.1:436186-449065 GCA_946803715.1 Beroe ovata | reverse complement strand
ACACACACACACACACACACACACACACAACACACACACAGATACACACACATATGTGGAGCTCAATCAAGTGAGAGACAAATATCCCAGTGCTGATTATCTAGCTCTCTTGTTCACAAAATGTCACATTAAATCCTATCGGGAATCATTGGTCATTAAAACAAGCATTCATAAGCTATCGCTCTATATATCCACGTGTAATTTGCCCGATATAATGATATTAACAGTGTCAAAATGGAATCTTCCCGTGGAACACGTGAGTATTTAGAAAGTGTCCATCAAATTTCTATTGAAGGATCCAAAACAACGAAACGTTAACTTAAAGAGCGCCACAAGCTCCATACATATATTCATCAAGCAGAAAGATGTTTTTGCTCAAGAGACAATAATTGAAATCTGTACACTTCAAAACACATAATCTACGGGCACATGCTCCTGAGATAAGACAATTTGCAATGGCAGCCATTGAAAACAGCTGTCGAGCACAGACGAAATGTCGGGAGGAAGTTTTATGAAGGAGCAGGTTCAATGATCAATCGCTGTTGTTTCTTTAGTCGATTCTAATTAAAGCTGATGATCTCTGGAGTAATAAATGTTAAAGCACGACGTGTATAATACTGTACATCAATGGGAAATTACTCTGGTAAACTCTGATTTAGTCTGATTTTATTAAGTTGGAACTCATTTTAGTTCCCCCACTCACACACAAACACACAGGCTAATATAATGTAAATGCCCTGAAAAATGGACGTATATGATGTAAAACACGGCTCAAATCTCAATGTACACAGGAATAATGAATACTATAAAATTAGTACAGGGCAACAAGTTGCAGTAACTGCATGCTGGTGAAAAGTTAGTTCAGTGATTAGCGGTACTTTCACATCAAATGACTCGGCGTCAGCTGGTAATGTTCCAGCATAGGACCCGGGCCACAATAACAGCACCCCACGTGTGATCATCGGTCAATTATTGATTCGAAAAAATCAATTTTTGGTATAATAAGACCGAAATATTGGGTGACCTGAAAAAGTGATTGTCTCAACTCCCCAGTAATTGCACGTGACAGTGTCACGCGTGCACGCGTCACGTGACAAACTCACACGTGCACGTGTCACGTGTAAAAGTAGCAATTGCTACAGAGTCGCGTAGTACTGAGTGACCCAAGGAGAGCTTGAACAAGAGCTACAACGTAGTTAAATATTCCACGAAATACTCCGGTTTTTGTTTAGCTAATAGCCTAAAAAGAGGAGAGTTGAGAATAGGTTAAGTGACCTCAAACGGTCAACAAGATGCAGTAGGGGAAAGTAAATGTTCGGATACAATATATTTATGTACTGTTACAATGATCATTCGGTTGTCATTTCATGGGCTGTTTTTCAGTATATATACAGACAGGACAGATATACCCTGACATCGCACCATCGAAATGATCGTGAACAGTCTTTCTCTGATATATATTGGGGATCGATCATATGAGATTGATAACACAATATTATATTCTGGAATATTTGGAATCGCTGATGTATCACGCTGCGCGCAGAAACTTCCCTCTTTAACAAATATTGATACGATCATCGAAAAACACATAAACTGCATGACTCCTGTAGTATATTCAGTCAGGAATGATCACTGCATGAGCGATCTCATATCTCATGTGGGGCGTGAAAGAGACATGTTTTGGTTTTAGTACGGGAGTGGATAAATAGACGAATTCATTACCTTCAACATCGTTGATGATGAGAGACAGTGATATCTTGCGCTTGAAGTTGAACATCAAGGCGTGCACACTCTGGTGTGTATCGACACTACAGTTCCCGCAAGTGTGTCTATCACGTGATTTGTAGTTTTTCTGTCACGTGATCAGGAGTTCGAAGCTTCCTGTTGTAGTTTTTCCGATTCAGAAGAGATTGCTTGTGTTTTTCCTGCTTCCCTTCAGTTTTAGTGTCATCATCATCATATTATGGCTGCTTTCAACCGGGGAGGAAAAGTGTTGAAGAGGAACAAAGAGAAGATTGTAATGAAAGTAAACCAGGTTATTATGCAATGTGGCAATAAGTTGTCGATTTCTGCGAAATTCTAGCACAATTCTCATGAAATCATTGTGTTCACATCATAATATTTTGCCCAGAGGAGGAAATTACGTGAGATACTTGTGCGGCAATAATATGGGAATAGCGAGAACAAGACGTGTCACCTAATTGTGACCTAATTGTGGCAAACGGAGTCAATCTATTGGAAACAACTTAATTATCAAATTGACCATTGTAAATACGTGACCATAACTCATATATAAATAGGAGGTCATAATAATCATAATAGGCGAGAATTATGGGAATTGTACATAGTTGAACGGATCTTAGCCAGCACTATGTTATTCGATTATCGTAAATCCAATTTCGCTTTATTTTGTTTTTGTCGACTGCAAGCAATTGATAATGTGGTGTTGACAAAAAGGAACTGCAGCTATCTGAAGAGAGCAAACACTCCAACAACAGCAGAAGTAGGAAAGTAGGATCGCCTCACCTACTGCACACAAAAACAGTCTATCATTGATGAGACTACAATATACGCTACTGACGCAACACTTCAGGCATCTATCATGATGATAATAATATAGAGGGTGGTGATGAGGGAATCAAGAAACACGCACAGAGACAAAAGAGCTCATTATGTTCCTGCAGCACATCCTGCCACTATAATAGGGTCACACTAATGCCACACTGACAACGCTAGATAGGTGTTCCCTCTGAGTGCGTCATTATGGAGCGAGATCCATGTTTAAAATCATGATAGGGAATCGTAATCACTTTGCTGATGAGTTTTACCTTCCATACAAATGAGGATTTGGTCATCATATCTATCTTTGTCATGGCAACAGCTGTACAAATGTGGTCTAGAACGTTCAGTTCTCCAATCTTCTGCCAGAATTGTAGTGGTGACAGATAAATTGGGGTTCGATCAACCGGTAATATAGCGGCAGGATAGAATGAACGATGTCGTGGTCCTTAATACTTTATCATAGGCCAGTGGTCCTTATTATAGTATCTTAAGCTAGAATCTATCTTATTTGTGCTGGAATTTCATCAACTTTTTAAAAGGAGAGAAAGAATTTCGCACTTGGGTATGAATGTTCTCATGTTCTGTAAAACATTCTTGCCGATTGTCTTACCAGACATTACCGCTAGACAGCTTCAACATTTCATCAAGGGCATCTAAAATTTAAACAAAAGTGTTTTGGGAAAACTCAGACAACCGAAGTAACAACTTTTGAAGAGGAACTGACATCTTGGAACGAGGAATATTCATATCAGGAACATAATATACAAGCTGCGTATATATATACACACGGCGGCTGCCGCGCGTTGTAGCACATATTGACAAGTTATATTGGGTGGTCTCTACCCAGGCAGCTGATTAATAGCTGTCACGTGACTGTCATGGTAACGTGACACAACGTGTTGTTGTCATGGTGACAATTAATTCAGCTGGGAATTGCACGGATATCTGGCGGTGGATTTCACAGTTAGGTGTTTTTGAGATCTATATAATAGCGGACCGCAGCATTTTGATCCAAGGGGTTACCTAAAGTCAATCTCATCGCATATATAGGTCTGGTATGGAACAATGTAGATAGAGCTGTACGTGACCCACATGAGGTGTGTCCTGCAGTTGTTTCAAACCTCAGCTCGCATTCCCAGACAGTTTCCCAATTTCCCAAGTCAAGGGTCTAAGTCAAGGGCCCAAATTACGAATAGCCATTATGTTCCCAAAACTGGTCAATTTGAGTGAACATTTTGGGACTGGTCCGACTCCAAGTCGAAACTGTTACCAGGACTTCTACCCGTCAGACTTAATAAATCGGGAAAATTCTAGAAAAAACACAAAAAGAGACAGAGAATTAATGTAGCAGAGAATCTCTGCAGCGAGTTTAGTCATGAAGTCGACAACAATGTCGAAAGATGGAGAAGGCCCGATTTTTTCAATTAAATAAATATAATGCGAACTTGCAATAAACGTTAAAAAGTTACGATAATGCAAAATTTGGAGCTGTGTAACGAACACTACCCACACATACGTACGACGATTGTGTGTGTGTGTGTCAGCTCGTCAAGCAGCTTCTCTGAAAAAGCAGTGCATTCTAAACACATGATATTCATCGTGAACTAATGAACTTCTGGCCACAACTGCAGCTCGTGCAATAACTTCTGATTCAGAGCCAGGAAAGCGAGTTGTGAAGAAAGTCCCTTCACCTACTATAAAGACTAGGTAAGTCCCAAGAGTGTGATCGACCAATCTTAGCATCTGCGATGGTTGGTCGACCTCGGCGCAATCATTTCCGGAATATTTCCTAGCACTGTCATAAACTCGAAATCATGGCATAATATTGCCACGAGAATTTAATGAGAGGTTGGATCTTGAGGAGGGGAACAACGAATGCCATATTCAAGAGAAGAACTGTTACCCAAGCGCAAACATTATCAACAATCGAGTGATACTTTTATCTTCAAACAAATGAAGGACCTCATGAGAAGTGATGCTGACGTCATCAAATAAATAGCTCCAATCAATAATGGCATAATGAACCAGGACAACACTATTCGGGCACTCATTATTCACCAGAATCTACGCTGACTGCAGGTGATCCTCCATCTGATCCATCGTTTGTCATTATATTGCGATACTACTGAATCGAGAACCTAGCTACAAGCCAAAATAAATTATTGACATAAAGAATTATGAAAAGCCACATGCACATAGAGATGCCTATTCAGGCATGTGTCCTTGGTGCCTGATTGCCATTGATAAATGAAATCTGATCAATCGTCACTGATGACGCTATCCTGCCTCCCCTCGCTCACCTCCCTTCTCTCTCCTCTATTAAAGCAAACCCATAACAACAAATGACCCAAAACAATGATGACTGTTTTCGCACCATATTCTCACTCAATTGTCTGCTTGCATTTGCTGAGTCAGCGCAATGCTGACACATACATATATGATGACTGCATAATATGGTTGTCGACTTGACGAGGACTTGTGAAATGAGGTCGGCGGGAGAGCGCATGCTATATTTGTGATCATACACTGGGTCTCGTAATATAAAGCACATCTCGTTATCGCACTCAATCTACCTCAAAAGTCAAAACATACTGTTACGAAAAGAATTGATCTATGTCCAGTTCACAACTCAAAAGTCAAAACATTTTATCCAGGTCACAACATTCGATCAGGATATTGATAATCGGATCAACTTTTGGAAAAATGAATAAATTGCCGTTAGACGTGTTTCATAGTATCATAAACAAGGGCGGGAATATAATATGTATGCGATTAAAGTCGGAGTGAAGTGCAAACGTATAGGGTAGATGAATAGAAATAGACGGGACTTGCATCGGTAACCATAGTTTCGTCGCCATGGTATACCTATAAGTATACCTACTGGTAGTGACAGCGCCACAGCGAAAGTGACATCACCATGTATGATAACATTATCTATGTTTCTACAGACTACAGAGAGTAGAATACTATAGAGAGACGAGAGTTGAACCAACCTGGATGTTTGAGGGTGGTCTCATCGAAAAGTAGACAGAGGAGTATGTTTCGGACCATCATCTCGGAGAAGTTCCCCTCTTCAATCATCGTCGTCATGACACTAGCGAGATGCACCTCCCGGCCCGGGTAGCCAAGGTTACAGACTCAGCAAGGCGGGTGTCGGCGGGTAACAAAATTAGGCGGGCTACTATAGGTCCGCGGGTGACAAAAGTAACTATTAAGCGTGGAACACTATTGGTGAGCAGAAACAGTATTATGTGTGTGAAGACAGTGGGTTTAACAGCCGCGAAGTTGGCAGAGCGGAGTGTATTGTGTGTGTGTGTGTGTGTGTGTGTGTGTGTGTGCGAAGCGCGCAAAAAGCTAACAACAGAATGGAATAATATCATACACTGGAATCGTATACGGATTGATGAAATTTACAACAGGCTACAATGACGCGTGTTTTTCACCATCATCAGCAGGACGTGAATCAGGTATTTGTGT
Organism: Beroe ovata; assembly: GCA_946803715.1. Taxonomy (NCBI): domain Eukaryota; kingdom Metazoa; phylum Ctenophora; class Nuda; order Beroida; family Beroidae; genus Beroe; species Beroe ovata. Next base: position 443,026 of record CAMPET010000016.1, on the reverse strand, counting down.
GCCAAGTTGTTCACACCTCCACATTATTATTCTGTCTATATATAACAGACGTGTGAAGACACGGCTCACTAGACGTCATGCGAGAGTGGAGCAGTTGTTATACTGCAGGGTATGTGCCAAAATAACACATCCTATATAGTACAGAGGGGGAAAGTAGTGTGTGGGGAAGCACTGCAGTGTTCACAAACTTTTACCCACACTGCAGTGCCATTTCGCCATTTCACACTTCACTATAGTGCTCCTTCAGGTTAAGTATGTAAAATCTGCAAGTTTCACTATACCGTAGCTTTGCCGTCAGCGTGAGCGTCATCACTGACGTTTCGATTACCAATTGAATGTCAGCTGTCGATGATGGTCCCTGCAGGTTTCCCGCAGGGACCATCATCGCCAGGAAATCCATTTAGAACTGTACTATTGGAATTCGTATCGCAACCCACTAACCTAAGAAAATAATATATTTCCTTCGCTGATGTTTTTCCTAATCAAACCCCAGTTATTGTGACGAATAACCATCAATTTCAGTCATATACTGATAACGAGTGTGAGTATTGGGAAATTAAGAAGGAAAGCACAGCGCTTACCTTGTGCTATCTTGAGAACAACGAGATCCCCGAGTTTAAACACCAGGATGTCCTTCTCCGCATTCGTTCCCTCATACAAGTCATTGAGTGTGACAGGTGGAGCGGGCATGACATTGCACACTTCCCCCTCTTCGAGAACGGCGGGTGTGAGGGCGGGGGAGCTAGGCGGGAGAAGTATTGTCCATGGTCTTGCGGGAATAATGGCAGGAAATAAGGAGGGGGAGAATCGGTTTAGGAAGAAAGGAAATAACATTGTTATTTCCTTTCTCGTTTTTAACAAGAATTTGTTGCGTGAACAAGGAATCCAAATCACTATCCTAAATTCTGTGGCAATGGATCCAAAAATGAAATGCCAGAGGATATCCTATCGATATCCTCGATATAACCGACCCATATTATCGATCGAAAAGGTATCTAGAAAAGGGGATAAAACGAATCGAAGCAGAGAGATGTGAGGGTGCTTACTACGATAATGAGTGAGTGATAATGATGCTAAGCAAATCAGGACTAGGGACAAGTAAACAATTGCTCACATTGACGAATAACCTACAAGCACACACTCCAATATCGTGTGGAAAATCATGTAAATATGACAGTAATATATCAATATGTAATCGTTTCACGTGACCATTAAGAAGATAATATTCAGATATATAATATACAACAAGCAATAATACTTCTATTGATGAATATGTTGGTGTCACGGCACGAAGTTTGACAGACTGTGTGACAGTGGCTATTTAGTGGGAAATCACGCAGGCTCATCATCACTAGCAGTACAGTAAGGATGGTGTGATCATGATAGTAATGAGGTGTTCTAATTGACAGGATTAGTACGATTCATGCGTGTCGGATGCGACACTGTATATGGTTAGTATATGGTTAGTATATGGTTAGTGAGTCAGGACTGATAAATGGTTGATATCAATGGCTGGAATAGTGTTTCCAGAGTTAAACCACCGGACAGTCGACATTAGACGTCTTACTGCTCATGATTTTTGTATCCCGATTGGTATTCCTTACTTGCAACATATAAGGAATGTAGAATGAATATGGATACAGATCGAGGATAAAACAACAAGGACACACTAGGTTCTAGGAACTGAGGATCTGATGATGGTGACTCCACTCCTCTGCAAAGTACCGGGACAAGTCGAGGTGCACACAATAGTATAGCAATATGGATCGTGACTCCCCGACACTACCAGAGATAATTATAGCAGTAAGCAGTTGTTGTTGTTGTTGATACACATGTGATGATACAAAATATGATATACAAGGCATGTACACACGGTATTGGGCATCAGCGCGCGCGCTGAAAATACAGTGTGATATGCGCGCCATTCCGCGCGCAGTGCGCGAAATGGTGCTGCATAATTACTGGGAACACTTGAACAATGGTTAGCTCTCGACAAAAGGTGAGACACACACACCACACACACACACACACACACAAACACACAAACACACACANCACACACACAGATCAAACACAACACATGCACACGAACATACAAGAGTCAATTATAGGAACATCCACAAGTGATCACACTGTTGACAATGGTATTGGTTGAAGTGTGCACGATAAAGCCACAAATAGCATAGATAATAGCGCTACAGATAAGAATTAGAAAGTCATTTACTAATTGTACAAATATGGTCACGAAGAAGCAGTCGCCAAAATTCTTGTTGATTATATATGCAACCAAAGTATAAACAGTATTTCACGCATTGAAGCAGAAATATTGGGAAAATGTTGAGAGCGAAGGAGAACCTTGAAGACTACAGTGCATATATGTTGGTGTGAATCTAGCCTTTTCGTCCAGCAATCGGAAAAGGTGACAGAATTCAGAAAAAAGTAAGCGTTCTCCAGGAAAATAGCCCATACAGACTACAGAGCAATGTTGCTAATGAATATCATACAAAATGAGGAATCATTAATCGAAGATTCGCCCAAGGCATTCGAGCAAGGGTGCGCAGGAAATAAGCTGAGACATGTGTTCAATGAAATGGGCGACACTGACAGAGAAGTGACAACATAGAACTGTGAGACACTTAGACAGCCACTTACAGCAATGCACATTCACGATCATACAGTAATCAACAGTTCATCTTTATAAACTCTCAGTGGAGCAGTCATGGTGTATAGGCCCCCACCTATGGCTACACGTGGGAGAAGTAAGATAACATTGAAGTAAGATAGTCATTGACTACTTCATAACACAAATCACGCAAACCACCGATCTAATGAAAAGTGTGCAATCGGTTTCTGTGTGTGTGTACTGTGTACTGTGTGTACTTTGTGTGTGTGTGTGTGTGTGTGTGGCCTGCTTTGTACATGAAATGAAAACCGCTTGTACAGTACAACAAAAATGAAATTGATCAAGCACCACTTATATCAAAAGAACACGTTCACGACAAACTAGCGCAAACAGTGTGTGAATGCGTGAGTCCACACTCAGTTTCTCACATTTCACAACCAAACGCGCGGCGCGCGTAGCACGTGACCCAGTATATCTCGATCACGTGACACAGTTACTGTAGCAGTGTGTGGAATGCGGTGTACGTTTGAGCTATGAAATGTGAATCACCATGTACTTTGTTAAATAAGTACATCATGTACTTTGTACATTGTACACGGCTTGTAAGAATAGATGTACACATTTTGCTGTGTATAGAAACGATTCTCGTGTGAAATTTGCTGGCAAATTGGACAGAAACATGCTTGCATACATTCTGATGCTACATTATGATGCAACACAGGGCCAAACTAACAACACCTATACCAAGAAAAGAACGATAATCAATGATAATCAAAGTTAATTACTTCAAGTTGGGGAGAACAGTTACGGAAAACACTCAACACATACTCGTAAACTATAGTTTTGGAGAAACACTCGCTCACTCAAGGAAACAGTTACAGCACACACACACAGACACACACACACACACACACACACACACTCACAGAATTTTATAACTGAGAGGAATCTATCTTAACTCCCAGATTAAACTCAACTTTCACACGGTGAGGTATCATTAAAACACCTCATCATTCGAACATATGCCGCGTTTTTACTAAATTCATTTTTTGGAATATGATAAACTTTGTCCATGCCGCTTAACCCACAACTACGCCGCAAATGAGAGATTGAAAAATGAAACTAATTAATTAATTGAGTACCCGACTGGCGACCAGCACTCTAATTGTACAATATTCACTAACACACGGTGTTCACAAACAGCAATTATACCTACAAACATGCCACAAACACGCGCCATATACACAAACACTTATACAGTTATAAAGTGTACCTGCTATGTAACTGACTGCAATGAAGTCGTACTGGTGGCTATCGCCATGATGAGTGCTATACTGAGTGCCACCGTCACCTTGACAACCGCCGTCACGTCGCCGTGTCGTAGCTGTGGCACCACCATGCGTTGCTATGGCAGTGGCACCACTGTGGGTTACTATGGCACTGCCATTGGGAGGAGTGCATGATGGGCCGTAATTCTGGACAGCCGTTTTCCTGAAACAAATTTGTGTCTCACGTGACTACTTAGTCATTAGTCAATTGCTATCGGCCAAAATCAATAGTGATCTAACTTATTTTCTGCTAAAGTCTATCACGACTTCCAAAATCAAGCTATTTCGATTTCGAATTATCACATTCACAGTGTTATGTCAAACACAAAAACGGTTAAATAATCCGAAAAGATCAAGCTGTGTGCCGAGCACTCCTCAGGAGGCAGTTTCCAGGACAATGTTCACTAACCTGTCCGTTACACGGGTGTCAGTCATATAGGAGGTGTGACACGGTGTTACGCTACGGTCCACCATCACGTTACATAGTATTGAGTCTGCTTCGTTACACGCTATGTTACACGCTATGTTACACACTGGGTCCATGTTGGGCATGTTACACACTGAGTCCATGTTAATGTTACAAGACGCTGAGTCCATGTCACATGACGCTGAGCTGGACGACCCAACCACGTTTTCCTGGTATTCCTCCCTCAACTCAGTACACGCTGTGTCAACTCGACTCCCTAGTTCCCCCTTCTCCACAAGCGTCCCCGTGATACCAGTCGAGTTCCGCCGGGTCCCTACCTCCCGGGCCGAACCGATCTGCCAGGGCCCGGTGAACGGGACAGTGTCCACATCGTCCTGTATACTGTCCCTCCTCAACTCAGGGGACACGCCCAGTTTGGAAACCAGATCCTCCTCAAATAGGTCAGCAGTGCTGGAATCTGATCTGTTCACATGGTAACCGGTGCTGATAACGGAATCTGATCTGTTCACATGGTAACCGGTGCTGATAACGGAATCTGATCTGTGACGCCCACGTGGGCTTTGGGTTTCCCTTCCACTATGCATGGTGTGGAATCTGGACTGTCACTTTCCACCACTGGGGTGACTTGTTACAAATGTCACTATGTCTGAGTACGGTAGTCTCTAAATATGATTCGGTACGATTATTGAAATACGATAAAATGTTCAACTGATCGCCCCAGTAGAAATCAATCACAAAGAACACGGGACACAATGTGAATTATGAAAATAAAATCGGAAGTGTATCACCTTTCACTGCCCGTGAAGTATGACTGAAAGATAGTATATGTATGATTAGATTCATCATTACATGTGTGGCATGGAATGGGAGTTCATGTAGCGTTCCATCCACTCAGGCTGGCCACTCGTGGACATCGGGAAACAGAGGCTTGATACACACACCATATACTCGGTAACCCCTGACAACCAGCTTCAGACGGCTCCTATCTGCACTAGGTGCAGCAGCGTCTCCTCTAATTCCCCATGCTGGGATATCCTGAATCCGCGCAGGAGTCACCGTATATCTAATTGATTTGACTTTCAGCTGGTAATTGGTGGCGGTGAAATCAAATTCAATTTGTGATTTTTTTGGTATTTCTGAATGCGGAATCGCATGATGAGATAATAGTGAGTTCTAAGTTTTGGTGGCTTGATAGTGTCCATACTTTTTGAAGATATTATGACAGATCCTACATCGATACTTTCATTCACGGATAGTTCATATTAAACACAAAATTAATGAATTGCGAACTAAAACAATTCAAAGTACAGGACTCAAGCCAGTTCCATTCCGATGTTCATTAGCTATTGGGAACCTATGTCATTCTATCTCAATGATAAAGAAGGCTTGGATACGGAAAGATGCTTTGTGGAGAAATTCAACAGATCAAAAGCTCAGCTCAAGTTGCAGCGTGAATATTAATGGATAAGTGTGCAGCCAAAGAGGAAATATCCAAGTAAGGTTCTGGAAATCCGGAAGTTTAGATTTTGTGGGCATCACGTCTCTCCCATTGTTCAATGTTCATTTTACAACCATGACTCATTTACATTCACAAGCCCATCAATAACTGACCATTTGCAGTTGTCCGGATCAGCTATGTATTACAATCTATTGCCGTAAGTTCGAGAAAGCGCAAGGAGATAAGCGGACGGAGAGGATTGATTCTGGTTGTGACTTTCTCTCGCGGTGTCAATATGCTCTCTTGCGTGGTGTCATCGCATCACGATAGCATTTCTGTAGCAGTGGTGTTAACAATCTCCGTCACTTGTTTGTTCTATTGTACAGATAGAGTCGTACCAGGACCCCAAAGAGGAATGCTATACACACGAGAGCCATGAGGGTTATCTTAGCGATGGCATCTGAAAAGTCACACAGAGTCACGTGATTGAGGGACATGGCATGATTGAGGACTCCTCATAGTCAGTGCGCACGTGGCATGATTGGCGGTCGAAAATAGGGATGACATGATCGATGGAATATGGATCAGACTATCGTGGTGAAAAGAGTAAGAATGATTGTGTGTGAAGCTACTGTAACAGGTGTTGTAATGTCCATGTTGTGTCAGCCTTCATTTGGTCATGGCATGCAAGCATGTCCCAGGAACCACAACTTCAAGTGAAGTTGTCAAGTGAGCACAACCCACGATGATATAATGTTCACCTGACAGGGTCTGACACAGCTCATACTGTCTCCCACACGCCACGGGCGAAGAGAGCGGGTTACCGGGCCACTTTATCGTACTGTAGTTGTTCCAGTCTGTCGCCAGTTGGAGTGGATCGTCTGTCCTTGACATCCACCACGTCCCTACCTGGACATAAGCATAGTGGTGGACATTGCCATAGTGGTGGACATTACCATAGTGGTGGACATTAGCATAGTGGTGGACATTACCATAGTGGTGGACATTACCATAGTGGTGGACA
>CAMPET010000016.1:394736-428698 GCA_946803715.1 Beroe ovata | reverse complement strand
TGTGTGTGTGTGTGTGTGTGTGTGTGTGAGTGCTCGAGACTACCATCTATACCAACAACGACAACTGCTCGTGGGACTCTTACAATCCAATCAGAGAGTGGGAGAGAGTGAGGGGGAAGTTACCATGACAAAAGAGCGTGGTCATCATATGACAGAAGCATAATCTTCATTATAGAACGGTGCATTCATATGCACACGGCTAATTTTCATTAGTTCTGCAATATTCATGTCTTATCCTTGCCGTTCTTCGCAAAGTTTAACATAATCACAGAAACAACAGTTCCTTAGTCACAGGATGAAAGTCTCAGAATCATTCCCAAGAATCTAATGAGATATCGTAAGTATTCTATGGGCTGGATAAAAATCTACGTCCAATGAGAATAAGACCTCCTTAAACCTCCCAATGAGAACGTTATATATATATGCGACTGAAATCTGGACACAGGAAATAAGACAACTGTCGCATCGATATCGCGATATGTTGTATAATTGAGTGCTGATCGTCCACTCAAAATCGAGAGGCTGGAGAATGAAAGAATAAAAGAAGGAGAATTAAGCATCTTATCAATTACCTCATCATTAATCTATAGACGGAAGTGCAATAAATCCTAACCCTGAGATCATTATGAGAAAATCTAATTAGATAATCAAAAGGACCATACATAATGACTGTATGCACGATGCAGCGATTGAAGCGTGACTGGAACGAACTAGAGCTCGACTAAGCTAGTGATTTTAAATCAGGGGTCATCTCAAGAAGTGAATGAGTTACCTCCATATCCTCGGAATCGCTTCAAGCTAACTTTAATTTCTATCGAGTTCTTATCTTCAGAAAGACTCTAGCTACATCGCAAATAAAAGAAGGCAGATTGTATACTCCCTTACTCTTATTCCCAGAGGAATGGAAAGCAAACACAGACTATATATCCCGACCAATTTAAAGAGAGCAAGTTTCTAGTATGAAACCATGGGTAAAAACGTCATTAGTCGGTAAAAATTGCCAGCATCTATCCAATGGAGGCTTGCGCATGGTCGACGGTCTTGATGTATCAACCACTCGTATAACACCACCAAACTCGGAGTATATTACGAAAATGCAGAGAGAATGAGGAATGAACTTGTTACCATGGAAACAGGAAGGATCGGATGAGCTAGAGAGAGGTAAACTCGCGCCGCGTACACAACTATACAACCGCGGACCTTCAATAGGCTAGGACTTCGTACTTAGAGGACTATTTACCTAGAGTTATGATTGGTAATTAGAAGTTGTACACACGCGATTCAGTATGCTGAGAAGGGCAACATAAACACAACCCCGCGTGCGCTGATATAATTGTGTGCCGCGCGCAAACAAATAATATGAGATGAGAAGATAAACTTTCTCCCTCCCACTAAAGCAGAGATGGGAGTAATTCAGCGTTTGTAATGAGTTTTAGGACGGTCATAGATCATGGCGGGAAGAGAGAACAGTTGAGTATTGAGTATTCTACTCATATATAACCACTTCCAAATAGGTGGAACAGTATCATACTATGCTGCAAAGCGAGGCATGCGTGAGCCGCTTTGGGTCATTGGTCCTGTGTGTGTGTGTGTAGAGTATGTGACCCACAGTGTGTTTATAGTACAAACTAAGCTGGAAAATGTGACCTCTAGATAACACATTGACAAGGTCACAAGGTAGAGTGGCATATGCTCAGTGAAAATGGCATGGGAATGGGATAACAAGTCAAGAATTGACGAAAAGCGCGATCGTCAGATTAGGAGAGGGGTAGAGTTGATAAAAACACATGTATAGACAAATAGTTGGATGCGTATGAGATAGGTTTTGGACTTGCCCGTGGTGGAGCTCTTTAAATAGGATCCGTCGCTGACTCAGCAATATTTGGACTCTAAATCTAATATCCCGGGCGCTTTATTTATTCAAATTAAATACCACCACACACACACACAGGGATTGGAGATAATTTCTGAGAATTTGACTCATGACACACGGGAAGTTAGAATATGAGTAGTGGAGGATATATATGACCTTCACGTTTATATTATCCCCACGTGGCCTGAGTCACAGACACAGGATTGGGTCGTGATTTCTAATCTGTAGAAATCGTAATCGCAATTAACTTGGACGTGTATCAAAAGAGAATTAAATAATTCTCTTGAGTTTGACATCTTTGCGCATATGATCATTTCAAATAATGGCCATGTGGATTGCGCGGAACGTAAATGGCACATGTTTCGTCAGGTTGACACATGTTCTAAATGGGTGTTAAGTACCAAAACTCAACAGGTTAGATGAACCATCATCTAACATGTATTCAAACAACACTATCGCGTCATAATAAGAAAACCATAATGATAACAAAGTTACACTTACTTCAAGAGCGAAAGCAAGATGTCGTTCTCTCTTTGAAAAAGAGCAGAGTGAGGCGGGAAAACTTCGATCGGGCCGGACCAAGTAGACTTCGATCGGGCCAAGAAGAGTGAAAGATGCCATCTGCTGTCGTGTTGTCTTGAGTCATCGCAATGATTGTCGGTGTGGTGCAACATATGCTGCGAGACATGTGACCTATATCATGAAGAGCAGGGATTTTAGAGGCATATTGCTTATGAGAACTACAAAATTTGATTCTGTAAAGCATCAAGCAATCACATACTGGAATGGTAGAGAAAGTAAGTTGATTCATGATTTTCTAAATATAGCAATTAATATTTCATCTCAAACTTAGATTTATCATATGCTCTGTTGACAGGAAAATAGTAGATCACGGTAAGTATCAAGTCAACAGAGGTGATAACTGAATAAAGTGAATAATTTAAATTAACATTTCCAAATCTCGGGCCACTTATCCGATACAATCGTTAATTACAAAAATAAACTTCTCTAAAATTAACAGCGTTCAATAGATTACTAAATTGAAAATGGTTCATAGAAACAAAGCTTGAAAATTAATGAAAAAGGAAAAAAAAACTTATGATTTATCTTTCTGAAAAGGCAATAATTAACTGGAAATTGAACAAAAATATCATCGCAAAATTCACTCAAATGTTCGTTCCTTCCTTCATTTCCGTTACTAAAGTTGTTCCAAGCATCCATTCAGATAACCTGAAGGCAGTCTCCTAGACTTCCCCGCCAGACACCTTAGCAGCAGTTTACAGCAACTTACGAGAGTTGCTTGATCTGTTCCTCATCAGCCACAACACACTCCGTAACACGATATCCGGGCACAGTGGCCTGGGTGTGTGCTATGGCGTGACGCGCGAGCGGGTGCCCATCCCACGCCCTACGGTTCACACCATTGCTAACGTCCCAGTGGAGCATGGACACGGCTAGTTCACCCGCCTCTGGGGTTCCGTCAATGACCATTCCAAACCCGCCATTCATTACCTGGGATAGCGGTGAGGAATTGACATGTACATCCCCTCACTCAGTCCCTCGTTAGCCCCCTCCCCCACCCCCAATATAAAGCTGAACTCTAACTCACTCTTACCCCAACACACCCCTTATACTCACCCCCACCCCTTGTCACCCCAACACACCCCTTACTCACCCCCTCCCCTTGTCACCCCACCCTTTGTTAGCCCAACTCACCTCGCCCCACCCAANCCCTCACTCACCCCGCCCCACCTCTTGTCAGCCCAACTCACCTCGCCCCACCCAACTCCTCCTCCATTGTGTATGCTGACCCACGTGGCACCCCTTAGAGCGCCACCAATGACATTCTGCACGGCCATGTCAGCACACCACATTGACCCATCCGTGATGTTTGATGTTTCCCTGAACGGGGAATCTGTTCCACTCACATCATGGTGATCTCGTGACAAAACCTGGGGGATACAATGAGTTGTGCAGTTTCACGAATATCAACTGAGTACGCCGTGACGACTTTTCCTCATGAATACCCAGGAATCGTCCTGTAGGTTACGCTGTCAAATTCTAAAGAAATGAATCTCCAAAAGGTTGCACCATGAGGATTCTAAGGCCAAAGGCCTTAACATCAGGTCTTCCACTTCAAGTCACATACTGAATCAACAACTCAAGTCACATACTGAATCAACAACTTTCACAGTAGGGTTTCTGAATAAGCAACCCTACATATTCCTGGCACATAACAAAAAACCCGGTTCAAAGAGAATTCCTACGAACTATGACTATAGGGAGAATCAGAGATTCCTGGAAATCACTCACAATTGGAGCACTTATTTCCCCGGCTGCTATGGCCTCGTTGAAAGCGGCAGCTATGCGTGACCGCCCTGCTTGGTTGCTGTACAGGATTCGAGCCTTGGACCCCACCACCATCTTGTTTTCCCCTGCTTGTTCTATCTGTGGGGGGGTGGTTGCTATAGAGACAACTATAGTAATCAGGGAGAGTAGGCGAAACCCCATATCCAGTAGGGTGATAATATGGACCTCGAGCCCTCGAATAGGATGGGATATAATTGTATGGGAACACCACCCAGTAGGGAGCATAATCCCACAACAAGGCATAACCACACACGATACACACATATGAACAATGAACATGCCCCCGGCCCCACATATACCCAGGTCAGGTTGTCCCTGAGGTTGTCCTCCTCCTCGGGACTGGGGTTCTCCTCCAACTGTTGCCTGATCACTGTCGCTGCTATCCGGTCTGTGGTTTCCAGATCCTTGTCCGAGCAGCTCGTACAAACCCATCTGTAGTTATGATAGGGTGAGCTGGGGGCAAACGAGAGGGGGCTTAGGAGGGATGCGCCAGTATAAGACTGTTGATTTGCACAGACTGTGGAGGGTATAGAGAGCTCTCTGTTTGAGAGAGAGAGACAGTCGGATTCTGGAGAATAGCAAGAGTCTCACAAACCTGAATGGACCGAATCCTAGGGAGAATACTCCCCCAATAGTCAGCTGGACGTAAGACGGGTAGATAAAGGAACCGTCAGGTTTCGTCACTTGAGCACCAGCTCGACTAGCCTAGGGTGGATGTGGAGTTATTTGAGTTCCCAAACCTTGAAATCAAAGGTTATGAATGTTAATACAATATGGATAGGTTTCTCTACCACATTTTTCATGCTAACTCAGTAGGTAGCTGATAACTGTTACTGGTTTCAACTCATACCGGATAGCGGATATTATCCAATAACCCGTGCTGGTCAAAAAGGTCAGACTAACGACAAAACCCTTGAATTAAAAACTTGTTGATTGCGGATCTTAATTGGCAAATATCCAGCTAATTCAATTCACCTCCCGGAATTTATGACTATCTAACACATTATTCAATACAAGAATTTTGTGCCCTATTTGCAGGCAACGGAGTCTGTACAGAATATCTGCTGTAGATCTGCACTACACATACTCGGCTATTCCGGCCGGTCTGATGGAATTTTCAATAATGTTTCACGGGTATCCCGCTGCCATATACCGCACCGAGTCCCGAAAAGATGGCTTCCGTCTCACGCGTGACGGCCTGGGTCACGTGACGCCCCTCACGTGACTATTGTATAGGACAACGTGACGTCACACTCTCTCAGAGGCGTAACACATATAACATCACGAATATTGTGATATTCCGAAAAATTTGTATGATCTCTGCCGTATTATATACAGAGTCAGTACTACTGACGACCGATTCATAGGTGTTTGTTTTTGTCTCAAATTGTTGATTCAGTGACTATTATTCTAGGGACTATTCTAGGGACTGCGGGGACATGATACTGTCGATTTGTGCCCTGATCCTGATTAGCGTGACCGAGCTCACTTCCGCCGGACCGCCAATCATAACGACGGAAATGGTGAATGTAACGACTGAGGTAGGGGCGAGAGCACAATTCTACTGTGAGGCGATGGGAGAGCCGACACCCAACATCAACATCGTCAAAGTGACGCCACACATGGCTCGCCTGAACGTTACCGCACCCAATGACGAGGAGGCCACGCCCAAAGGGGACGAAGTCTCCGCTCTGCAAGTGTTGAACAATGTGGACCAAGGTGACGAGGGATGGTGGGAGTGTTCAGCGTCCAATAGTTTCGGCAGGGTTTCAGCCAGGGCATACCTTCATATCAGTGAGACCGCACTCTGCAAAGACGTGAAGTGTCCATTCCGGAAACACTGTCACGCCGACTACGTTACCATGACGACAGAGTGTCGGTGCACGCCGTGCGAGCACGACAACTACGATCCGGTCTGTGGCACAGACTGCAACACATACGTGAACCCGTGTCACCTCAGATTCCACAGCTGTACCCACAACCTGGGTCTGGGCATCGAACACAAGGGTCAGTGCGACGTGCAGCCGGCTGTGTTGAGTGTCCCAGGACCCAGGATTCAGGTGACAGCGGGTGACACTCTGACACTCACCTGTCAAACTGAGGGCTACCCCTCAGCCAAGGGAGTGAGGTGGGGGAAGATAATGAGGAATGGGCGGCTCAGGATCGTTGGTCAGGGTCCAGTTTACGAGGTGAGCAGTTTATCAGAGAGCAAGACCCCAGGAACGTACCGGTGTGTGGCACAGCAGTGCAGGAACCGACTCAAGAGTGAGGAGGTGGAGGTGGAGGTTGTGGAAAAGGGTGTGGAGGACCTCATCCTCGGGATGAAAACGTGCGATGTGTTTGGGGACCCGCACTTCATCACTTTCGACGGTCAGAGTTACGACTTTATGGGACGGTGCAACTATATCATGGCCGTGGACTGCTTTGCCAGCAAATGGATGATAGTCGGTTAGTATACTAGTGATAGCTTTACACTCATTCGTTCTCACTATTCTGTCCTTTTCAATCCCATCGCAACTCCAATCTCAACTGAATCCCTATCTCTCCAGGACAGTTTATGCCGTGTGGTAACGGAGTGACATGTCTGGAACAGCTGACAGTGTATCACGGCACCATGAGGCCCCTGACCATCACACGAGGCTGGATCGTGGCCCAGGACCAGGAGAAATACCGGCTCAAGAACCGACAACCCATGCCGATCGGGGAAGTGGTGGTCACGTTCTCAGGGCTGTCCATGATCGTAGACTTCCCCACTGGGGTCCAGCTGGTGTGGGACGGGTTTTGGGGGGCTCAGATCAGAGTACCAGTTGGGCAGGTGACATGTGGACTGTGTGGGGACAATAACGGGGATCCGGCCAATGATCTGGACATGGGACGGTACGGCGCCACGGAGGGGGAGGTGGGATACTTCGGACAGAGCTGGGCCATGTGGAACGCGCAGTGGTGCGGATTGGAAGCACCAGATATCGGCAACGTCACGTGTGCTACTGATCAAGCGACTGTCGAGGACCGGTGTGATGCGATTCTCAACTCGGATATATTCAGCGAGTGTGTGAATGTGATCGATCGACAGTTTCTCCGGAACTCGTGCATTATGGACGGGTGCAAGGCGGTGGTACAGCGGTACGAGGGTTCCGCTATCTGTGCGTTCACCAACTCCCTGTCACAGATGTGTGAAGTGAGAGGATACGGGGTACCGGGCAACTTCCTCGAGTTGACGGGGTGTGGGAGCAAGAGGAGGTTCCAGGAGGATGTGTACAATGCTGGGTGTCCCCTCACCGGGGACCCGCCCTTCTTGGAGTCGTGACAGAGACACCGTATCAAGTGAGGATAGCTAGGAGATTAATAGATTGAATAATGCGTTATATACGAAGGACACAACATGGACTTAGCCGACAGGAGTTAAGAATTGACTTGAGAATTTGTATTCTACTCATTGTTTTTTAATATTTGAATTAGGTTTAACGCTAATCTATGCAATGGTTTATTCTTATGATAAGTGATTTTAACACGGCTGTTTCTATTCCCCCATGAATTCTCGACGGTATCAACAAATTAATCCCCGAAAAACGCCGATCATTCTAACCTCTAGGAGGAAGGCGTTGCCGTAGTCCCAGAAGTTAGTCCCCTTGCCGCAAAGGTAGTTTACGGCCTTCACATGTCGCCGTAGTGACTCCTGAACAAGGGATCGGAACTGGGTGGGGTCGCGGGTCATCATTTCCTCGGATTCGGAGTAGGACAGCTGCACGGGGTAGTAACCCCCGTTGAATGGGTTGTGGAGCGAGGTCTGGTCACTGGCCAGGTCCACGATATTCTCTCCCGTACGTTCTGTGTACTCGGCCAATCCCTCCCACAGCGTAACCACGTTACCATAGAAACTGAGGGGGGACTCGGGACGTGAAAACATGTGTTGTTGGGGGAGTGTGCCAAGTTGAGACATGGAATTCAGAGTAAACACTGATAGGGTTCTCTAACAGTAACTCTAGGTGTCACAGGCACCCATAAAACAACACGCCACGAGCGCCGTGGTCTCCCCCACGACTTTAAAACTGTGCAACATTGTGCATTCACAATATTCTGCGGCAAACACTCCCGTACTGCAGAGACAGTAGCATTTTTTTGTGCACATAAAAGGTTCTTTTACAAAAAATGTTTCCCAGCGGCCTGTTAATTTCGATTAAGATGGTAACAGGTCGTTGCTAACAATAAATATAATTGAGGAGGGAGGTTTACGGCACAACGCAGTACTGATTACTAACCCTATACTCAGGACCTCCTTCTTCTGTCGCGCATTCTTCACCATCTCGATACACTCTTCAACAGTTTCAGCGACAACCTGGATCCACCCTTGAGCGTGTCTCTTGTCCAGAGCTTCCCGGGACACCTGCAGTATCGTGTTAGTATCAACGAAGTTCATCGTTTGGTGCACTTGTCTCTTGATGCAAAACCCGTTTCAGTCCGGGAAGACAAAATGTAAGTTTATCACCATGGCGAAATTACCTCCGCAACAACACCGATACAACCCGCAATGACAACCGCTTTCCCCTGGGCCCCGCTCATTCCACCGAGACCTGCCGTCACGTAGACCTTGCCCGCAAGATTTCCCGCACCATAGAACTGCCTACCCGCATTCATGACGGTTATCGTGGTACCGTGGACAATTCCTTGCGGGCCGATGTAGCAATAACTACCTGAAATGGGAATTTCTCCAATTCACAACGAATTCCGCCCATCTCATGAATTATAGACACAGTCGAGAATACTTCTTATGAATATTTTCAGAAACATCTCCTATTCCACTCCCGTTATTACAGTTTCCTGTAATACTGCTTCCCGTTTCTCTGTAATTATGCGGATTCACTGTCCGTTTGGAATAATATTCCACAACTCTATTATTCGGTATATTATTCCACTTATTGTGCTCATTTTTAAAGGTTCATTGTGAGTTATCAACACTCTCTGTAGCGACAGTAGGTTTTAATCAAACATGGAAATACCGTTGCACAGATCCCGTACACTAACTACGTCATAACTTGCATCACGAAGAGTTTGTAATCAAGACTCTGGGGTGGGGGGGGGAAACCGTGAACCATCACGAATCTAAACTCACCGGCGGTCATCTGCCCGTACATGGTACACCCCATGGCGAAGAGTTTGTCATACATTTCCTTGGTCGAGTAGTTTGGAATCATCATTCCGTTGGTTATCACAGCTCTCGGAGCTCGTTTATGAGACGGAAACAACCCTGTGAGATAACATCGAGTTTGAGTATCCCCTGGATACATTGCCGACATGGGGGGAGTCAACTTTCCGAGTAAACATAAGAAGTACTACTAAATTCCCGATTTGGTTAATTGATCTTGATTTGATATTCTTAGTTGTTTGTCTTCACTTTGCATTTGAAATACAAGAATCGTTAAGGCCGTTCATAATCTAATTATCATTCCACACAATATATTAAACTAATAATAGCCATTAGTATGATGGGTGAATACTACTCATAACTTAGAGGATGCATAATTTTGCTTTAGGAACGATTTAGGCGACCACGTCGCAATACTATATTGTATCATGCAGGGATACCTAGCAATGTCTGTCTACTTTCTCATTAACCTGCAGGGTGTCCGGACATCATTGACAATGTCTGATCGTCCGACATTGTACTAAGATAGTGAAGTGTCAGTCTGAACTGCGCCCAGTTGCTGAATACCTGAGAATTGCGATCATTGTGAACACCTTGTCCTAAAAATAGACATAACTTGGGGCTACTGGATAGTATTTAGATCTAGGTGGTGACTGGTGCAAGCAAAACGCTTCTTCGTTCGGCCCCAGATTTGTTTTGGAAATCTTGGACGCGGCCGCGCCGGTTCGTCGACAAACAACGCCGCGCGCGCGCAAATGTCACAGTCGTTGACAAAAAGATGCGTTGTGCACTATATTCTGCCGTTCGGCGCCGCGCGTTCCGTAAATGACAAGAATGTTCTCGATGTAGCAAATAGTTTTGACCGGTATATTCGATAGCGGCAAATTGGTAAGCAGTAACAGTGTTCCTAAGAATTGATTACTTACATCGCCAGTGTATGCAATAATCTTGCAGGATTCGCACACCGCTAACTCAATCATTCCAATTCCCGATAGAAGCATAATGAGATACGAAACAGCACATCAGCGTTGTACTTTTGTTTATTATAACCAAGCAAGAATGCGGTGCAAGATAAACACTGGCATTCTGAATAGTTCCAGAGAATTCTGGTACGCGTGTGTGTGTTCTACAAGTGATATGAATCAACTATCAACATTAGACGCGAAACATGTGATTTGGGTATGTCGAAATCGGAGGTATGGAATTTCCAAAGCCAATCGTATCCTCGATTCACCACTTATTCATTTGAACTTTCCTAGGAGAAGCTTACCTGTCCATTCCCTCCGTACGTGACCAGTTCCTCTGGGAACTGGGCCACCCTGCGGTCCAGATTATTCATGATCATGAGTATCATGGCAGCGCCGGCTACTGTCACAGTCTTGTACTCAGTGATGGGGTATGCTCGCATCAGTGCACTGTCCGGCATAAATCTGAAACAGTGGGAAGTCATGTGGTACAGATCTCTCTCATTCAACACAGAAATTATAGTGTTTGATCATCGCGAGGTTCAGGGGCGCTTTAGAAACTGCCAATCGCCTTTCAATGAAGTTGGGTACAGCGGTTTCTTCTATTCTGCGAATTAAACAGTGATTGGGCTAAAGTTGGTATAAGAAGACGTCGTTCTGGGCGAGGCAAAATAAGTAGACCATCATGACGTCACTATGACGTCACTATGACGTCACTACGTACAGAGCTGTGTATAGTCGAAACCTGGCTTTGAGTAGAATACATATAGAGGGTATCATGGTACATAGATGCTCGCATTTGCTGTTCGCTATGTTCTGTTTCCTGTGTGTTTTACTGGTACTACCAAGCTGCTGCAGGGGACAGCAGATCATTAAACTGAGGGACTACGTCACCAGGGTTAGTAGTTCACATGTTTCATGACAACACAGATCGTAGAACAATGGCACTTGTGCTCGACCTTATCTGTTTTCTCTGTCGCTCCCCCTTACTCCCCCAATCCCTGTGATACCCCATCTCCCGCGGCCACTGTGCAGAGTTGGTGAGGGGACAGTCAAGAGACAGAGCAACTCTCACTCTCCCTCCTTACTCCCCCCACTAACTCCCTCCCTCCCACAGCCACTGTGCGGAGATGGTGAGGGAACAGTCACGTATCACCTCGAGAACTACCCGCCTCTGTCCACCATGACACACAGCACGGTGGACTCGGAAGTGCATGATTCATTCAGTGCGTGGACCACCGCTGCCAACAATTCTCTCAGGTAAAACTGCTCGTCTAATTTCTGCCAGCACTTCCGTTTATTCCACCCAAGTCCCATGGTAATTGCTCATTTTTAACAGATTTGTGAAAAGTGAGCATGGGAATGAGGCCGATATAATCGTGTCTTTTCAACCGAGACGGCACAATTGTGTGAGGAGAGGTTGTCGACTGACACAGGCTTTCCCACACTCAGATATGGTGCTAGCTCACTCATTCAATCCGGACGGCGGTATGTTAGCATTGGCTGTTGAAATCAGTCAGATTGTTGAGAAGTGACATAATAACCATCACAATATACAAAATGTCATCAATTCCTAGCAAACCAAGAAGAAAACACACACATATTCACACCAGGTTCTGAAGTGCACATGAATGGAAGGATAACCTGGATAAGGGACTGTTCTGACTTGCAACACATGACTGATTGGAGGAGAGGACAAATTGCTGTCTTGAGAGAAATACTCACACATGAAATAGGGCATGCAATTGGCATCAGGTGGTGCACATTTGCGGTGCTCCTTCCGATTTATGAGACAAAGCGTTCATTATTTGACACCAAATAGAAAAATTGAAGAAAAACTGAATTTGCTAATTAATATATCCACAGGCACATCAAGAGCAGCCAAACTATTATGGAACTGGGATATCGAGTGTGTGGAGGGAAATCAGTTTCAATTGGAAACTTGGACTACCAGATAATGAACATCGTGAAGAATTATTGCCATTTGAATATTCAGTAATTATAGTTCACTTAATTGAATTTGCTAGTTGTGGTAACAACTTGGGGTTACATATTTTGAATAGGTAACCGGACTGTTGTCCGAAGCGGACTCTTGTCCGAATTTGCATGACAATTATTCAATGCAATATAAAATGGCTTTCGGGTTTCAGACAACAGTCCGTTCGGCGGACTCTTGTCCGGTTAGGGTTAGGGTTAGGGTTAGGAGTCCAATTCGGACAATCGTCCGATTCGGACAAGAGTCCGCTTTTTTCGGAACCAATTCGGAACTCAGATTCGGACAAGAGTCCGTTTCGGACAACAGTCCGCTTCGGACAACAGTCCGCTTCGGACAACAGTCCTAGAATCTTTTGAATAATAGACCACTCTGTTGTCACAGACCACTCTGTTGTCGCAGAAGTTGATAACCTAATTACACATTGATTTCATAGTCCGGTGAGATTGTAATTGATGGTTTTTCCACTTGTCTCTGACATAAAGACTAGCTTTCAAAACTTCCACTGTGTAGGCACCTGTTGTAGGCACCTGTTGTGAAACAGTTCTTCATAACGAGAGTTAGAATCGAATTTGTTTGCTGTAGACATTGTGGTTATCTGATTAGCCTGGCGAATACAGTGGAGATCCTTGCTGTATAGAGAAAGCACTGTCAGTAAATAGCAAACTAAATATACAGATAGTAAATTTACATTGTAAGGATCAAAGACCAATTATCAAAAGCTATCTTAAATAAATGTGTCTTNTTCAATTGGAAACTTGGACTACCAGATAATGAACATTGTGAAGAATTATTGCCATTTGAATATTCAGTAATGATAAAGATAGCTCACTTAATTGAATTTGCTAGTTGTGGTAACAACTTGAGGTTACATATTTTGAATAACAGATTATTCATTATACTTGATGGTTTTCCGCTCGTCTCTAACATAAAGACTAGCTTACAAAACATCTACTGGTTGAAATGTATACTGTGTAGGCACCTGTTGTCAAACATGAGGAAACGGCTCTTAATAACGAGACTTTTAAAATCAAATTTGTTTGGTCAAGACATAGTGGATATATGATTAGCCTGGCGAATATAGTGGAGATCCTTGCTGCATGGCTTGTAAAACAAGGAATTGAATACTTGGGGTTCCCTACAGACCATTCTGTTGTCACAGAAGTTTATTGCATTATCACACATTGAACAAAAACTTGTCATGAAAATACCAATTTGTGTTTGATTGATCTTTTATTATGAGTTATTTCAATAGGTAATATGATAGGTAATATGATAATTGATAACCAATCACTTAATCATAACACAGCAGAGTTGTATGATTATCAATTTTCATCATAAGCCATATTAACCTGTACATGTAGATATGCCCGAATTCATCAAGTTCCTTAGAAAACTCAGGAGTCAACTCAGCATGACAGTGCTTTGGAAAGTAACGAAGTGCATTCTTTATAGCTTGGATCCTGAGAATTGTGAAATTTGAGTCTTTTCCTTGATCCTGAATCAAAAAGCATGTACCTACAAATCACGCGTCATTAGCAACAAAAATTGTTGCCTCAGACTCTTCAAACCACAAGATAAGAAGCCATAAGATTGGAAACTCAGAACTTACGACTTAAAACCAAGATATCAGATCTAGTTCAACTTTAGTACTTACCTCTCTGTATCTGATAAGCCATGGTTCCTGTTTGGAGCATGAGCAATACCATCAGTTCTATTCCTTGGTGGGGGCAAGGGTCCAGTCTGAAGACCAGAGCATAACTCAACCAAGTCCATGATCTCGCTTTTGGCCAAAAGGTGTTAATACTTGATTGATTCAATTTAGGGTGTGTATATAAGGCCCAGTAATATTCTATTATCCAGTTACATTGACTCAACTTCCTTTCGTTTGTTGCTGATAATTGATAGAGTAGAGTTGCCTGTTGATGATAAACCATGCATAATTAATAAATGATGTACACAGTACAAAATATGTGGATATTGCATTCAAGAACTTGAGATGCACTCTTATCTCACTTATTAATGCTGTGTGATACAATTGAATTGAATTGAATTGAATAATTTTGACATGAATCAACACTAATATTCACTTAAGACTGATCCCTACAAGACTTCACTAGTAAGTACCCCAGTCTGGGCACCCAGAATAAAACATTTATATAACAACTTATTGCGTCAAACATACATATGAACAAACAATACTCTGAACAAGTCATAATCACAGAGTCACTGCAGAGTCAGTGAGCACTGTGCACTGAGCATAATCTGCATAGTGTACATACTGAATACAGCACTGATGGTCATCACTAAAACATGAACATTCAAACGTAAATTCTGCTACAAGCTCTATCAGTGGTGCGCGGCGCGGCGATAAATGGATTGAACAAAATACTACCGTTCTATCGTTATGAATTGATCAATTTTATCTGATTCAATTGTAAAACTTTATTTTTCACCTCTTCTGTATGTTGTACGTCAAACAGCAAAAATGGATAATTAATTGTGAGACGCGCGGCGCGCGCAGATGAGTATCATTTGCGATACTCCGCAAGAAACTTGTTGCACACATTGTTGAGAGCCCTTGCGCGTCTGTGATAGCAGAAGTTTGTTGTAGTATGGCGACCGTAGCCGTTGCAAGCCCTCATGTTCCCGACATAAGGAGTTCCAAATCTTCGTCTTCTAAAACCGGAAGAGCAAATGCTCCGGTGAGTTCTTTGTCAGAGTGTCATTCGGATTTCATTGGTTAGTATCAGCTGGGTGAGTGTCTTGGCCGTAGCTTCTCGGTGCTGTGTTGTAGTTCTCGTCAAAGCCCTAGGTTAAGGCTGCTATCGAAAAATTGTTAGTATAACCTGATGCATTATTCCGTGAAAAGTTGTAGTCAAGATGAACATGATATATGCGGACAATAGCGTGTACGTTATTAGCTTGATATAGATGTACAGCTAAGTGGCAGTGAAGTGAAATTTTGAAATGCAATTGTTATCTACTCTTTATGACCCACTTTTTGCATGAGAGATGTATGTCCATAATGTTTCTGTTGTTCTAGTGAGTTTCTTTCAAGAAATGAGGATTTGTCTCACTGTGTACCATTATAGGTTATTTGGTAATATATTCTCATCGAATATACTGTCAATTCAGTTGAATAGATTCTTACCAATTTCACGCTTTTCATACTAGGGATGTATTCACATGAATAGTGTATATGATACCATAAACGAGATATACATTGTACATACGAAGTACATTTTTCCTCAATGTAGTATGATAATACATTGTGGTGCTATGAACTTCGTGGCACCAGTCACTACTAATCACAGTAAAATGTACATAGTACGCTCGCAAATCATGCAATTTTGTGTCGATGTTGCGTGTTAACATCACATATGTAATTTCTGTGAATTCACATCTCTCTCATGGGTACACTCCCATTATCCCAGTCTGGGGAACTGGGAATACTTGTCGTAATTTTCGCGAACATAGTCCAATTTCTTACTAAGCCATACTTAACTTAGAGGTGATAGAGGTAATTCACAATGTTATAGGGAACGAGTGATCAACAATCACCGTATTAATGTATCCTAACAGATGTTAAGTTTATGAAGGAGTAACCAATTTGGTGTGACCCTCATTTATAATGCTGATTTAAATGCTCTCGTATTCGTTGCAACATGAATTTGTTTACATCTCTTATCGATAATTTCTTACCTAAACGGCCATGTATTGCACCTAGAGACAGAATTGCGCCCAGTTCTAGCACTGTCTTGATATCGGTTTGTGAAGAAAATGTGGATTTTAATGTCCTGGTGTTAGATCCGTGAATATAAGGGATGGAAAGATAAAGATGAGATATTTTTCAGATGGAAGTTGAAGAATCGAGACCAAGAGATGGACTTAAAAACTACTACATTGCTAAAATAGAGGAGTTGCAAAGTATTGTGGGAGAAAAGTCACAAGATGTCCGTAGATTAGAAGCTCAGAGAAACGAACTAAACGCCAAAGGTAAACACTGGATATTCATCCGAAAATATTTCACATTTTC
The DNA here is from genome assembly GCA_946803715.1 of Beroe ovata. Taxonomy (NCBI): domain Eukaryota; kingdom Metazoa; phylum Ctenophora; class Nuda; order Beroida; family Beroidae; genus Beroe; species Beroe ovata. Next base: position 412,315 of record CAMPET010000016.1, on the reverse strand, counting down.
ACTTATTACTTATTAAACACTGATCCTTTTGACTTTAAGTCATAGATATTTTAGAATTTTCGGTGCTCTTAAAATTATTGCAACGTTTCTTCGTCTAAACTGAATATCCATCCTCTTATAATGTATACGAGATGACTTCCCGATGACTTTGTTATAATTACAGCTATTAGAGCGGTGTGTTTGTATTTGGAGGCGATGATAGCAGAATTTTTCAAAATGCATACACAAATTGTGATATTTTGCGTGTGTAAAATGCTTTATCATCCAGTTGCCTAGCTGGGTGTTGCCTAACTGGGATAACTGTCATAATGGAGATGTCTATAATTCGTGTATGTTTCAGTGCGGATGTTACGGGAAGAACTGACACTACTCCAGGAACAGAGCTCCTACGTGGGTGAGGTGATCAAACCTATGGACAAGAAGAAAGTTCTCGTCAAGGTGCGTCGTCGTGACACCTTCTGTTGGTCTTGTCGACTTTCCCTAGCTTGGGCTGTCCTGTATCAGTGTGTGTGTGTGTGGGTGGGGGGGGGTTTCTATTGCGGAATGAGGGAGTATGCGTGTTTGGATTTGAGCATTGCCAAGATGTATGATGTATTCAGCATGCATGTTAGCTCATGTGAAGCGTTCTAATGACGCTATACAGTGTAACATGCACTTGTTGAACATTCAGCACCGACTCCCGCCTCAGGTACACCCGGACGGAAAGTTTGTGGTAGATCTAGACAAGAGTATAGAGATGAGCCAAGTGACGCCCAACCTGCGTGTAGCCCTTCGTAACGATAGCTACACCCTACACAAGATACTGCCCAGTAAGATAGACCCTCTTGTCAGCCTCATGATGGTGGAGAAAGTTCCTGACAGCACTTACGATATGGTCGGTGGACTTGATAAGCAGATCAAGGAAATCAAGGAGGTTGGTGTCCAGTATTCGTCTGGATATTCGATATAAGTATGTAGAGCTTCCTTTATGTTGTCATGGTAACAGTGGGACCGGTGATACGGCCAGTTTAACGATTATAAACTGTTGATTTGTCATCAAGCTGTTAACACACAGGTGATTGAACTGCCAGTCAAGCACCCGGAGTTGTTTGAAGCACTCGGAATTGAGCAACCCAAGGGAGTGTTGCTGTACGGGCCCCCTGGGACCGGCAAAACCCTGCTGGCCCGAGCCGTGGCCCATCACACTGAGTGCACCTTCATCCGAGTCAGCGGTTCGGAACTTGTGCAGAAGTACATCGGGGAAGGTGACATAACTGTCAACTGTTTCATTTCTGTAATAGGATCGGTGTGAAACCGTATCAATTTGATTGCAGTCTCATTCTATTTCAGGGTCTAGAATGGTGCGAGAACTCTTCGTAATGGCAAGGTAGGACTGTTTTCAGTACACTTCTTCTATACGCTATTCTGATGTATGTTTATACACGCTGATGTACAATTCGCTATCACTACCTAACGTGTCATTTGCACAGGGAACACGCACCCTCCATCATTTTCATGGACGAAATCGACTCCATTGGGTCATCTAGACTTGACGCTGGACACGGAAGTAAGTTGATAATGATTCTTGCTATTAGTTCATCCGCTCTCTTAACTGGATAGCTAGTTTACATCGTAACTCGTGACCATGACGTCAGATGTAGCTAAAATACTAGCAAAATTCGACCTATTTCACGTAAAGAAGACAATTCATCAACATTTAGTTTCGCGCGCATTGTGCGCGCGCGACTCACCAACTGCTATAATATAAGTGAGCGTCCATTGTTCTGCCAAATAACGGTACGAGTGAGCGATTGTTGCGAAACTGTGTCAAGTTAAACCTGAGTTTGGGATGATATTTGCCGATATAACAGGCGACAGTGAAGTACAGCGTACAATGTTGGAACTCCTGAATCAGTTAGACGGTTTCGAAGCTACGAAAAACATCAAGGTTTGTAAAATCCACTCTCTACGCCAGTGTTCCGCCTATCACATTATCAGACGGTGTTAACTTGCTGTGACTGTTCAGGTTATCATGGCGACTAACAGAGTCGATATCTTGGACGATGCGCTCTTGCGACCTGGACGAATAGATCGGAGAATAGAGTTCCCTCCCCCTGGGGAAGAGGTTAGGACCTCACCCGGCCCCTTTCTCAGTATTTCTATTTGTATGGAGTCAAACTTTCCATACTCACAGTTGTCATCGATGTGATCCTTTCCATTCCTATTGGAGTGTGTCTCAAGTTTATCGTACTCACTGTCTCCTTATTTCAGGCTCGAATGGACATTCTGAAGATCCACTCTCGGAAAATGAATTTGACCCGTGGTATAAACCTGAAGAAAATTGCAGAGCAGATGTCTGGTTCCTCTGGGGCTGAAGCCAAGGTTAATACAGGCAATTGCAGATCATTTTTCCCACTGTAACGTATAATCCTTGATTTGGTTGCCACTCCTCACCTTACTACTCCTTACTCACTGTATTATGCAGGCTGTGTGCACAGAGGCTGGTATGTACGCTTTAAGGGAAAGACGAGTTCACGTGACACAGGAAGACTTCGAAATGGCTGTAGCTAAAGTTATGTTGAAAGACAGCGAGAGGAACATGTCGATCAAGCAGCTCTTCAAGTAATCCATCAGACAACATGGCGGGAGGGGATCCCCATTGCTCACTACACAACTTTCTTGCTGCTGTTATTGTTACCATTTGAGCGTTTTAAATTTGATGTTTACCATTAGCTACTTACGGCCTGTAAATAACAAGTTCTTCATAGTAATGGCAGCGTTTGAGCTAGTTCGGGATTTTTCTTGCGATGCTCGACCTGTATCCGGACTTGTTTCCTTGGCACGACCCTCCAGTTGAAAACATGTAGTTTGGAGTGATTGCATGATGCGTCAGAAAGAACTATGATTATATTCCAAACTGCATACAGACCTAAGTTGCAACGCCTGACTGTGAGGGCGTCTCCTTGATTGTACTGGTTACAAACTATTTATAAAAGCCGCGAGAGGCAAGTTATTTGTAATTGTATGCAATTGCAACATCACTTAAGTTAGAAAATGGATAAAAGCGGTATATTACCTCCGCATCAAATTTGAAGTGTTAAAAACGACTATAGCGGAAACATCAAGCCTGTAATACTTCCATTTTCTGTGATAAATAACAAATAAAGTGAGTGATAATAGACTTACCAATACCATCGCAGTGCTCTGAATTCAGTCTGCAGTCAGAACCCTTAAATTATACTGTTAGGATGTGGCTAAAGCTGCACCCTCCGTTTCTTACGCGCGCCTTCAGCATTGTCAGATGTTATATACCTGACCTGTTTCTTGCGCGCGGCGCGCGCGCCTTCATCGAAGGCCTTCATGTTTCGGCCTTCCATGAAGGCACGCGCGCAAAAAACAGCTGTCAAGTAACATCTGACAACCTTCAGCATACTACATCAAATGCTTTGTCAACTGTGATTGTAGGATTTCACCCTACCCTTGCTGGCGGGATTTTATCCCTGGCAAGGATTGAAAATCGCGCGCACCGACGGTAGGGTAAAATCCTACAACAACTGTGATAGCTGAAAAACCGCGGACGCTGGAGACGCGCAGCAAGCTATAAAACCTAGAGTTATCGTGCCTGGCAACGCTTTACCCCGCCATGTCGCGAAGCGGTAACGTAAGCCATCAGCGCTAGTCAGTAGTCTATAGTCGCTCGACTGCTAATAAGGCCACCCATTAGAGACCTAATCATGCAATGTATTGTTTTTAAACAAAGGCAAAAGGGAAAAAGGATTTTTACAGGATATTGTTCGTTGTGCTCACAAAAAGGAGCTTGTTGTTAGAATTATTCATCAATTACTTACATATACACATCAAATCTTGTCTGACCATAATTGACAGACCATAATTGTCTGACCATAATCTGACCATAATTGAATCAAATTTGAAAACCTTTTTTTCAACCATTCATACAATAAAGTTTGATATCATCTCACCTCACCTCACCTCACTAAGTTTAGTTTCACAAGTTTTACACCCTCTCTCATTGAAACCCGAAGGGCCGACTTGGTGAGCTTTGTGCGTTNTTGCTAATGACGAGTGATTTGTACATGCTTTCTTATGTTTATGCATATACACATCGAATCTTGTCTGAACATAATTGACTTTAAATCAAAATTAAAAACCTTTTTTTCAACCATTCATACCATAAAGTTTGATAGCATTTCACCTCACTTCACTAAATTGTGGAACACCTAGTGAGTTTCCTAAGTCTTTCACCCTCTCTCGTTGAAACAATTTTTTCTCATGTGACGACCTGATTTTAGATTATTCCACACAGTTGAGCATAGGATTGCATTAAATGTTTCCTCGTTACTGTGTATGTTATTTTTGTAAATCAAATTTGAAATTTGTGCAATGGCAAACATGTTTCTAGCATCTAGCAGTAGGAACTCAGCCCAACCATACATTCCTCTGTTATTGGGTCAATGGAATTTATCATTGGAGAATTGGGGATGATATGACCCTGCCATGAATCTGTTTTGTGTTGCTAAGACACTTCTGTATCAACACTACCAGTCTAACAGATTCACTAAGTGCTCTCCCTCAGCGCAACATATAAGCACCTTTTTATAAAACTAAATATATATTATGTTTATTGATTATTTATATCGCCCTTTGAAAATCTATGAGATGATTCAATGATGTCATGATGAGAACAAGTGAATGAAACTCATGAGTTTCGGAATTAAAAACAAAATCCGAACCTAAAAATGTATTTCAATTTAATTCAAAAAGGTCGTTTAAGAGGTCTGGTTTCATGACTATTGCTGTAACTATTGGTTGAGCATCACCAATTCAAATCAGATTGCACGGCCATGGAGATCAAAATATTCCAACTATTTCAATTAAATTAACAGTCGACTTGGTACAAGGCAGGGACGGATTTATCCCATAATTAGTGGCACGTATCCTGTTGTGCCATATTTCTTCTAGTGTACAGGGATTTATTTCTGTACGTCCGTCACGAAATGCACGTGCTGATTTTGAAGTTAAAGTGCGCGTTGCCATGGATACGTGCTACTACTGTAATAGTGAAGTGGGAGCTCGTTTCTGATGATGGTGCTTTTATAATGTCTTAGTTTTCGTTGATGGGATGAATGCAAGTGGGTTCTGATTCGAGCAAAAGTCAAATCTCTCTGCAGTTATCTTTTTCGACTCATGGTAAAACTCGATGTTATTTTCAAAAACAATACGCTGCACAAATTGAAACGATTAACGAAAGTCGGACAACCGGGCAAGCACCATTTTCTGTGCTTATTCCAAGAAATGGCCGAATTGTGATCAAGTGCTCTTTCATAAAATCATTGGTTCAAATAAGTACGTTGGATTTTGATCACAGGTCATGTTTAGCTGTTTTTCTAAAGTAACGTTCTGTTGTCTTTCCAAAGGGTAGTGTAACACGTCCACTTGGCGGGTTCTCTAGTTTGTTATAACATGCAATCCAAAGTCTCATCTATAATAAAGGTGTATGGGTATACTGCAAACTGCAAAATAATACTGGCTAAATGTGTACTTACACTTAATAAAACCACTAATACAGGAGGGCTGCCTGACTCCTTCGAGTCAAGACTCATAAAGAGTCAACTGACAACATGGCGCTTAAGAGAATAACGAAGGTAAGTCTCTGCGAAATACTGATAGATTTTGAACATGGTCTCTGCGACAAAGTAAAAAACTAATAACTGTATCTGGATTTTAATAACTTGACGTCGGGAATATTTTCGGAAAACAACTCCGTTTTCAACCTGAAATTTGATTGTAATAAGTAGTCATGAAATAGAGAGCTTCTTTATAGTGGTTACCAACAATGAAAAGAAAAATGATTCCTCAGGAATTGACAGATTTAGGGAGGGATCCCCCAGCTCAATGCTCTGCTGGACCTGTCTCAGATGACAGTAAGTTAGCTGAGGTCTTCAGCTATGATATCTGATATCAGATATTAAAATCTACACTGTATATAAGATGTTGGATATGATCACATCAGATAAAATTGTATTCACATCTCATTTTCAGTGTTCCAATGGCAAGCAACTATTATGGGACCTGTGAGTTTAATATCCTGGCATCCTTGATTAAACTGCATAGATTAACTGTTTGAATTAGCTGCGTAAATTCAACTGTGTTTAACCAGTAACCGAAATTGCACATTATTCTCAGAGTGATTCACCATATCAAGGAGGAGTGTTCTTCCTAACTATTCACTTCCCAACGGACTACCCATTCAAGCCACCAAAGGTATGCACAACGCACAAAGTATACAACGCATTAATTATACAACGCATTATGATGTACAATGTACATTGTACACTATACGTTACCGAAGTGAGCATTGTTTACACTTCCCGTCTGATTCATCCAGTGTTGTATACTGTACAGTGTGTATACATGCACTTACCGTAGTGTATGCGCTATACAGCGCGATCAACAAACTAATATTGTATACATTGTACTATGTACATGACGTACACTTAACTCTTTACAGTTATTGATACGCATATACGAATAGGACACTGTATACAGGATAGCGAGATTGTATTGACATTGTATCCAGTACAATTGACATTATGTCACTGAAAACATAGAAATATAGAGTGGTGATAAAAACAGTTAATTACTTCCTCAAATTCCAACATGTAACGACATGTACACTATACAGTATTTGTACTCTCTATCTTTCCCTATTTGCACTGTACACTGAAATGCAATATAATTGGCACTGCAATATCAGTTCTTATACACAACCGGATGTATATTGTACAATGTACATTCATTGTACAATGTACACTAGCTACTGGGCACACGCTTTTTTAGTTTCCTAGTGTCAGTTTACCAATCAATTTAAATAGTGTTAATGAATCCAGTGCCATAATAAGTGTATTCTTGTATTTGGATACTTCAGTTAAACACGGCTGTGTACTTCTGGATGTTTTTTGCGCGCGCGCTTGTGTGTGTGTGTGTGTTTGTTTGTTTGTATGTATGTTCGTGTGATTCTGTGAGCGACATTCATGCATTCCGACATTTGTCAATGATACTGATAATAATTGCTCGAAATTCCGGCATTTTACCTGAACTGTTTGTCTGGTATCCGATTCTTGGTGACAAACGATGACTTCATAGTATGCAAATTCCTGACCACGACATTTTGAAATACACCTATAGATATGTGCAGTAGATCCCTTGTGTAGTTATAGTTACTAGACACTAGATCCACTAACGCTACGGTTATCACAATTTTATCTGATCACAGCTCACTGTTTTAGTCGGAATTGGAAGTACATTGTATCCACAATACTTACAATTTTCATACGACTCGAACTTTTGAAAAGATATTTAGGGCTGCCGAAATCTTCCTTGGGCTTGCACATAGGAAGTGAGTAGTTTTTCAGCACTCATATGAACGATCACAAGACATACATCAATAATGAAGAGCTAGTGCGCGCGCTAAAAGCGCACTATTTTTCGGTCAATTCAAGAGAAAAGTAGGAAATTTCGTTACAATGGATCGAAGGCGCGCGCACGTCGCATTTTCCTTACCATTCCGTTGAGTACAGTTGGCATCTTCCTTAAAATTTCTACTAGATTGTTCGTTCTTCTAGATTCAGCCACATTTTGAGGAGGTTGTATTTGATAATCACAAATTTTATCATTCAAAGATGATCGCCGCAGGTGAATTTCACTACGAAGATCTACCATCCCAACATTAACAGCAACGGGAGCATTTGTTTGGACATTCTCAGGTCACAGTGGAGCCCAGCACTTACTATTTGTAAAGGTACGTCTGTTTAGACCTTGAGAAGAAACCATTATATCACCCGTAATATTTCCACCCCAAATTTCTAAACCCCATATTTAACACCCGATTTTACTATTTCAGTTTTACTGTCCATATGCTCTCTACTCACAGACCCAAATCCTGACGATCCACTGGTCCCGGAAATAGCAAGGATTTACAAAAATGACAAAAATCAGTTCACTGAGCTTGCTAAGAAATGGACCAAAAAGTACGCAATGTGAGATAGGTACGGTGAAGACTAAAGTTGGACTGATACCCTCAGCCAGATAATTATTGGGTGGATGGAGCTTTGGGAAGGAAGAGGAGGGCTGTTTTGTGGCACTTGTCTCTCTCTTTGTAACCTCTATTGATTTGTAATACCGTAATATATTAGGACTTCCTCTATCTACAAATATCGCAGGGGTGCTCTCACGTCTTGAACCAATATTTTGAAGCGTCGGATGAGTGGGTACTTCTTGGGGACGGGAAATTTAGTAATGAAGCTGTTTTGATTCGTATCACCACTTTCCTTGTGAACTCTGGTAGTTTAGTTTGTCAGTTCGCGCTGATCCTCCCATGTGCATCACGCATTCCATCTTAGGCCACAACCTACGTCTAGTTTATACCGAGCTTGTTTGTGAAGACGGGTGGGAATGCGTTTTCTCGAATGAGTTTAAAGTTCAACAATCGTCCACCTCCAATTTTTGTGTTTCCTTACAGCGTTGGTACCACCAAATTCTCTGGCATTTCGTGTATTTCGTATTATTGGTAGCTTCAGCACTGATGATGAGATGGGCGCATTCAGGATTGTAATTCGTCGAATTTGTCAGATCACTGGTATTGAAAGTGGTTCATGTTAGGACTCAGATCTTATGCAATAATTACTTGTGTCCCTTTCGGCTGTTTTGTGCATGGAAATTTGATTTAATAAACAAAATGCAGTTCTAAGTTGTTCAATCCATTTGCTCCCGCGCTGCGTGAATTATCAGATGCAGCTGCAAGATGCCGCGCGCAAGAAACGGGTCAGGTAATATCTGACATGACAAGGCGATGCTAAGTCTGAGAAAAATATGTTTGCGGCGCTTGCCGGATGTTAATTGTTATCTGTCCACTGTTTCTTGCGCGCGGCGCGCGCGCATTCATCGAAGGCCGAAACTGTTTCGGCCTTCGATGCAGATGAAGGCTAGGCGCGCGCACAAGAAACAGTGGACAGAGCTAGAGCCCTGAGCAGATATAAATAACATCCGGCAACGCGCGCGCAAAAACAGTGGACAGATAACATCCGGTAATATAATGCGGCGCGCTGTTTGAGAATAATTTCTTGTCAGATTTTAATTGACTTCTAGCTGTTTCTCGCGCGCGCGTAAGAAACAAGTCAGGTATGTTCCCGCGCTGCGTGACCCAAATACTCCGCNTTCGATGCAGATGAAGGCTAGGCGCGCGCACAAAAAACAGTGGACAGAGCCCTGAGCAGATATAAATAACATCCGGCAACGCGCGCGCAAAAACAGTGGACCTAGATAACATCCGGCAATGCGGCGCGCTGTTTGAGAATAATTTCTTGTCAGATTTTATTTGACTTCTAGCTGTTTCTCGGGCGCGCGTGAGAATTAAACAGGTCAGGTAACATCTGACAAATTAGTTCTAGCGCAAAACGAGATTCTCCGCGACAGCAGACAAAGTTGCATCAATCAATAACGCACATGGTAGACACTGTGCGCGCGTTAGCTAGACATATATACATCGTCAGGCACAAGGCATAGAATGTGCACACGTTGCGCGCCCCTGTTCTACTCAGTGAACTGAAAAGTCGTAGAAACCACGGAGACGCGCAGCGCGCGCGGAGTATTTGGGTCACGCAGCGCGGGAACAGCATAGAAAGAGGGGGCAACTTGAACTTCAAACTTTCATTCACGCGCGCTCATTTTAGACTATTTAACGCAAGAAGATAACCTTCTAAGAAAGTTTCGCGTTGGATAAATCCGTCACTCTGAAGTATGTTCCGTTCGGCCGCGTCAAGTCGAAATTACCGTGTCTGCGTATATTGTCCGCGTGCTTCATAGTCTCCATCATCTCATTGATCTCCCATCATTTTGTATCTTTTTATGCTATGCAACTGTTAATGAAGAAGTCACAGCCACGACTTTTATCTATCTTGATGTTCAATTACTATATCACAAAATACTTGCTGGACACTGGACCCACTGGATTCACTCCGAATAGTGTGTGATCTCGTTAACCGTCCTCTGTTGATAAGAGCACTTCAGTAGATTTACTCATATCATTATTGGGTTTGCTGTGGTTGCTACAAATCGTTCCGACTTAATCGATTTTGTACTTCAACCAGACAAACATTATAGTATAATCATGTGCCCTGGTATGATTCTTTTCAGATAGCTTCCTAATTGCAATAATCTGTTCTATTATTGCGGCTGATTGAGTTAAGGAAGGCATCGAAGGCAAAGAATTAAAAACTTTTTATGTTTTGGGAAAAATGGGCTGCGAAGGTGCCCTGTTCCCCTAATCCAAACCTACTATGTATGAATTCAGTTGTAACTTCGTTAAGATTTGTGATGCTATTACGGGTCATTATTCAGTAATGGAAAAGGGTGATCAATGAGCTGTTTTTGTGAGCTATAATAGTAGATCGCACGCACTTGATACACAACGTCACATGATACTGATTCTCCATTTTCATCCGTCATGTGATCCATCATCACCTCAGCCTTCCCAAAAATAATAGGATCTCATATTCATTGGTGGACCCTCACAAACATCATTAATTTCATCTTCGCAATTTGCTCCGCGATTTCCTGTTTTAAAACTTTTCCGGTACATGCTAACTCTTTCACACTTAACCGAATTGTTAACACCTATTCTGCATATTTCCCGTGCGTGTGTGTGACTGAATTTTCTGGTCAGATTACCCGCTATATTTGATCCTGTTCTCATCATGCATGACACTATGAGTGATTCCTGCGGTCCCTTCACAGGCGCTGCTGCAGTGACCACAGTACTCCCAATTCTTTGATATAAAGTTGAAAATGGGGGTGGGGGGGAGGGGGCGTCGTACATTTCCATGTAATTCAATGCCAGTTCAAGGTTACATATTATATTTGTGTGGGTAAAATTGCAGGCCCCCTGGCCCCTGGTTGCGTTATATGCGGCTGAGTTACAACTTACACCGTTGTCTCTTTCAATGGGTTTAAACATGAAACCTCGTGTCCCTGAAGATGGAGAACTTGTCCAACATTGTGAATCCGTTTCAGCGACTCATGGTTTCATGCTCCGGTGTCACATTTCTGATGTTGATAGCAGAAAACGTGAAGTCTCAATTTTACAATTATCGAAGGAATTTAATTGTTTCGATACAAAGAAATGTTCATACAATGAATGCAGGATACCCATTTTAGCGCATTGTGTCGATCAAACCCTCTCTTTAATTGTTCACATGCTACTCGACTAAATTGGTTAGACGCTGCTACTGCTTTTGCCCGCGGGAAAAGCATCCTTCAATTATACCGAGCCCTACTCAATGTAGAGAGCTTATAATGGGAAAGCTACCCCAATATCGCCAACAATAAGTCAAGTTCGACCCCGTGATTTGGTTGCTTTCTAGGAAAATTATACGGCTATTCCGGCTTCTCCAGCACTTTGGTGCCTTATCAAAACATGCCCCCCTCGCTCCGCGTTATCGAAACAGGGACACCTTGCAATCTTCTGCAGATAAGAAGCACATTTCCTAGGTTTGTGTATGTTGCTGGATATTTGTGGAAAGATTTAATTTAGGTTCAGCATCAATGATCACATTTCACGTGCTCGTTGTCCGGAATGAATTCTCAAATGAAATTACCTTATCACCAATGCAAGGAATCAAAATTGCAGGTTAACCTAAAAGTGCAAGTTCATCATTGGCTACTTCCCTCCCATTTGATTCTCTGTTAATTAGCAAAGTAATGGCTGACGTAATGGGAAGTTACAGAACATGATCCGTTTTATTGACCTGTTTCATTAAAAGTCCATTATACGAATTACCGTAATCAAAACTGTGCCTTCGTCCTATAAATCATATGAGTTGACACACATCCAACTAACGACGTGCAATGTGTTGAGATAAGAGGAAACTCCGATATTTATAAAATTTTTCCTAATTCCCGTTATCATATCAGTTTCATTGCATCTCTCCTCTCTGTGTGTTTTCTGTCGAACATAACCCAACTGAATGCTCCCTTCCCCGTATATATACAGACCCCCTCTCTCCCCCTGTTGTGTACGGTAATGTTATTATGTTCCTGGTAACTTTATCTTGTCAAAATCTACTTTTCATGGTTTCTCTGGTATCTGTTCCCCGTGCGAATCGATCAGTTCATCAGATTATCAGATTATCAGACCCACGTACGTAGATATAGTGATGAAATTGCTCTCAACTACTCATCAGTTTCACACTGATTATTCGAAACAAATAACTCACTATATCATTTTCTCACGATTATCAAAATGTGTGTTATCTATGACTTCTATCTGATAGTAGTGATGTGTGAAACCATAACGAGTATTCCCAGAGTTCATTCAATGAACCCCTCACTATTGTGCTACACACAAACTCATGGAGTGTCTCATTCTTTTCTGTAGATTTGCTATCACTTGGCCGCTGTCCAAGTCTCAAGTCTTGTTCATTTCCCGTTCAAACGATTCCGTTGCTGCAATGTCATCAGAACTTGTTTACAATGTTAACAATGTGAAATATGTTTGCTATTCACCGTATGTAACATATTGATTATTTGTGCTACATCGTCAATTTTACACTCCAATGCTAATTCACCACTTCTGTATATTACACGCCTGTGATGATAATTCCGAGGATATCCATATATTCTTGCTTTGTGTGTGTATGATCATTGAGTTACACACATTTCCACTTATAATCTGTGAATTTTATCATCGTTTTTCCGTGTGTAAGATTATCAAGCTGATGATTCACAACTTATCTTGATCGTGATTTTAGGAGTCCTCAGATCCAATAATGAGATTCATAATTACTGTTCATTGTTCATTCAATATTTCCATTTTGCTTCTCTACGTCACTAGGAACAGAGTTAAGCAACTCCTTGTTATTTATGTTCTTAACATATGAACATTTTTAACAATTTCATTATGTATGAACTGTTAAACGTCGTAAAACTAAACGTATATTGGAAGATTGCCAAAACCTTTGACATCGTCAAAATAAACTACTTTCATACTGTTATCGAACTGCAGCACAACTTCACACCTTCATCGTGAACTGAGCGTGGTACTAGCAGCTGTAGTTCCATGTTGCAATATATAGTTGCTCCTGTGAGCTACCCGATGTTGCTATATTTAGGAGCATCAAGTGTAAACTTCCTAATGATTAAGCAATATTCCAACTATAATAGTGGAAAGTCAATACTCCAGTTTAATTTTATAATCGTGGAGCCCTGAAGTCGGACTCCGAATCACGCGTTGTTCTATTGAACTATAACCGGGGCCGTTGGACCATTGTTATAATCATCAATTTTCATTCATTCACGGGAGTTAGGTTAACAACAATGCTAGAGCAATAACAATCGGAAAAGGTTTCAGTACAATTATTGTTTGAGGCAAATAGTCAATTATTTAATGATAAAATTTATATCACTTTGATTCCTATCGATGGTGGTGCTCATTATTTACAGTCGTTAATAACCATGATGAGAGCCGTTCTCCTACATGTTTTGTAACATTAAACTTGGTAAGTTGGGTTAGTGGTCACGTGACCAAATACATGTCACGTGGTCAAATGAACTGAGCACTAAAAATAGCAGGGGGAGAGATTGTTATGCAGCGGCGGTTATAATCGGCCCGAGTGTGTGTTATGGCTATATTCCCTTCGGTCGGCAGTGCGCATCCGCCTAGGTGTGAGATTGTGGGGGATCAGCCAATCAGAGCAGCGGACACGGGTCACGTGAGAGACCGAGGACAGGCGCACATGGGATTGTGGCGTGTTTTGAAATAACAATCACTCTGTGTGCACTCAACAAACATGTGTGTTCATTTTATTATTCTCCTTTCTCTCTTTCTTTTTGTTCATCTGAGTGTGTCACAGTGTCACTTTTGTCACTTTTGTCACGATTGGTTCACAAACGTGATCTCATCAACCCTGCATCTGGTATCTGTCACATAACCCTCATCTATATCTGTCACATGATCTGTGGGCAGTGGTCATCATCCCAGTAGTATAGTTGGGAAAACCACACAGATATATATAATAAACCACAGAACACTTTGCTGTTCGGTGGTAAGTGCGAACCAGGTGATCATCTGCGGAAAATCGCGCAAGATGTTATCCCAGCTGCTCTAAATTTGATTGCTGAAATAAATTCTACAGCGTTAGGACACAGTTCATTCTCAGTTCATTCTCAGTTCATTCTCAGTTTATATCAGTCTCGTGCCGTTCTGTTTAATGTTTTATTCAATTCCGTAAGTTATTTAGAACTCACACTCTAATTTACACTCTAATTTACACCAATAATGAGCATCATATTAGTGATGTGATAGCACTCTCTGCCTCGCTTCACCAATCTTGATACAGAATTATCGATAATCGCCGTGGTTCACATACAGTATGCCTCGTCACACATTATGAAATGAGGTGTGTGAGTGAGCGATTCCTCAGGTGGATATTATCGTGTGAAATTCCCGGAAATTGCAGTGAACCTAGATTTTCATAATGGATAAATCTCAGTTTCCAAAGTGATCGGACAGTAAACAACAGATAGCACAATTATTGAGTTTGCTGTCTTCAATTGCTACTTCTCCAAATAGAGCCTGGCATAGGCAGACTTATGAGCTGAGAATTTACCCCAACCCCTTATTGATGAAGCTTTTTCACCCTGAGCTATCTTTTGTAATCATTGAAATATAGCAGCCTCTTTTGTCTAGTGTAGTGACATCACTGATGACGTCACCACAGCTACTGTTCCATGTGTGTTCCACATTTTTTCTTGTCATTGTTTGAACTCTGTGATGTCATCATCATTTGCGCGGTAGGTGTTGTGGATGTTTTGCAGTACAATCTCGCTATGTGTACGTTAGCACACATGTGTCCACGCTTCCTTTCGTGTGAGTTCTTTGTTCTTCAGATAATAAATATATATTATTCGTTATATTGTAGTTGTAGTAGTTGTAGTAGTACGCGTTATATGTTATGTACTAGCGTGCGTGTTCGGAATATTGCTCGGTCCGTCACCAGCAGCTAACAGTTTCTATATACTACTTTTCATACTAACAGTTGGGAGGTGTCACTTCCAGCGCGATCCTTGCTCTAGTTCCTGCAGGAATGGGGATATGGAGAGAGGGGGGAGGAGCGTCGGGGCAGGTGGATTTATAATAAGTAGAATTGTCGCGTGACGAATCCTAACTTCGTTATTTACCAATTTCGTGATTTAATTTACGCGAAGTTGTTGAAGCCTGGGGGTTGAAGACCGCAGGACACAGACACACACACACATACACAGACACACACACACACACACTCGTCGGAGTGAGCTGAGGAGGAGGGTATAACGAGAGGGAATGATAATCCTGCTGTTGTGCACGTGTGGGTTTTGGGTGGGCAGGCGCGGTTATCAGCAAAAACTTGAACCGGAATGTGAACGAGTGTTGGATATGTAATTACCTCGCAAACCAACACCTGCCGGTTACAACTTTCGTAGCTTGTTTGTGTATGTGTTTGTACGTGTTTGTATTTGTTTGTACGTGTTTGCGTTTGTTTGTTATCAGTTCTCCTTGCCACCAAGCCGAATGTCTCCGAGCCACATACGATGACTTTTCACCGTGGTCTGTGCTGCTTGACGAAATATCTTTCTCTTTTCCTTTTCTTGCCAACACACGTATATAGATTTCACTGTAAATAACAGTTTTACATTTTCAAATAATATCGAAACGTGAATTGTTATATGCTCTTTCGAATATCATTGCATGGAATTGATCATTCTCGCTTATTGCTCGTGTCTTGCGTTATCTTTGACCGCATCGAAAGACTTCGGATGTCACAGTTGTTGCCTTCAACACGCCCACATAGTTTAATATTAAACATTTTGTGGTTTTAAAATTTGAATATTATTCAACATACTGTCCAATTTTCGTGGAATCGAATCCGATGTTAATAAACTATAACCACTCTTCTCTCGCAGCTAAATGATACCATGACATTGCTGTTTGACCCACCATTGGATGACTTTCCTGTAGACGATTTCTTTTCTTTTAACAATAACGTCGGACAGAACTTCTGGGATGCAGAAGAGGAAAAGGTTAGTGTCCCTCCATCATTTCATCAGTGGCAGGGTCCAACATATTGAGTGATCGTCTTCACCAATTATCCAGATATTCCATATTGCCCAGATCAAAATTCCCAGATAGCGAAGACCGGAATTCTAGATGATAGCCTAGATTGGAATTGTCATTAGCGTAGCATCAAATTAAATATCCGCACCATTCCATGAGGTATTATCCTAACACCTGTCATTTTCAGTTCAATCTCGGAACCGCCATAGTGACGCCACCCCTCAGCCCTGACCAGCAACTGCAGCTAAAACAGGAGGCGGAGGCATTAGAGTCGTGGGCTAATGACGCAGAAGTGGAGTGTTATCTGTCGTACAATGAGAACAATCTGGTCTCACAGAACCATCACAACAACATTGTCCTCAATGATCGTATCTGGTGTGATGAGAAGAGTCTCACACCCACTGAACTACTGGGGGATTCATTTACCAAACACAAAACCCCGACAATGGACGAGTTCGTGTCCCAATCGTCGCATCTTCGACCGATTACCCCCTGTTCCCCAACTAAACGAGCGAACCAATGCTCAACCCCACTGAGGGTGGACGAGTCCCCCTTGAAGAAACCCCATTTAGTGCAGAGGATACCCCCCAAAATAGATCTGGGCAGATTGCCAGAGCTGAGTATCAAGGAAGAGCCCGTGTCGCCCACATTTGCACCACTACAAAACATTTTCTCCCCTCCCGCTCTGAAAATGTCGACCGAATCCTCCTTCACTCCGCCCTCCGCTATGAGGATCAAGGAGGAACCCATTGACAGAACGCCACCTAAACCAGAATTCCAGATCAAAATACCACGAATTAAGCAGGAGCCGTCATACGAGGAGAAATCGAAGGTTTGTTCCCTTTGTTCCGTGTTTTCATTAAAAAATACTGTTGCATTCCCAGAGGTTTGTAACTTTAGAACAGATATTTCATAAGCCTTGCTCACTTATCGGGCTTAAATAATAACCGGTTTAAGCATTGAAATGCTTGTGAGTATAATCTGTGATGTTCTCATGTGAGTTCCTAATTGTATTAGGACATTATTAACCGGTCATGACCAATGCACTCAGCCAACCGTTCATGTCCTCATAGATACTCAATATCGGGAAATATACTTGCTCACAATCGCTCCCCTACCTTGTATAGTCCTCATCACCTATCCTCTCACCATCTGTCCTCTAGTCCTCACCTCTACTCCCACTGTTAACTTACCTCTCTCCTCCTCAGTATGTGAACAATGTGAGGCAGGCTGTCTCGTCCGCCACGAAGAGGAGTGCTCGGAGAAGCTCCAGGTTCACCGATATGGTTGCCCCTCAGCCCGACAACCTCATGTTGACCAGAGAACCACTACGCAAGACACGGAAACTGGTGAAGAGAGAGGAACGACCAGATAGGAGATGCTCGGACAGCTCCCTATCAGGTTTGTGTGTGTGTGTGTGTGTGTGTGTGTGTGT
>CAMPET010000016.1:331889-343592 GCA_946803715.1 Beroe ovata | reverse complement strand
CGAACAATATGAATATAACGTCATGTAGCTGTTGTTTCGAGTATGGAGGCAAAATATAGCTCTCTTCACAGCTTGAATTGGAAACACCTCTTCGAGAGAGGACGTGTAGTTTTTGAAGCGCATTACAACATATTGGCGTTGTAACGTATCACAACACACGGGAGAATAGCAACTTATGTTGCTGAATTTGTTGCAACCGTATAACACCATGCAACTTCTTTTTGAGTTAGTATAGAATCGGTGTATAGAATCAGTGTTATGATTTATAGGACACACAGGTGGTTGACTATTATAATTGTCTAACTGCGTCCAATTTCATATCTGCGACTATGAACTGGGTTAACAAAATTGTATGAAATGATCGTCTTCAAAACGAATTTAGTAATGTCTATTGAAGCTTGAAAATTCACTTATGCAAGTTCACCTCAATCAAGAAACATATCAAGAAACGTGGACAACATTCGATACAAGAGCAGCAGTACTAAGCAGTAAACAAAATCAATTTCCTGACATCTCTTATAAGCGCGCGGAATTATCATTTAATTATTAAAGCACGCGGTTACATACACACTGATAATCTTGATATGAAATTTGCATGTAGTACATCCACGGTGTGTCATCACCTTTGCGATTGTATAAAGTTATGATGTGTCGTTGTATACGTCGAGAACGAAATATTGCTTTATTAGGGGGGGTGGGGGCGACATTCATAAATATAGCAGAAAGTTGTTGGAATGAGTAAAGTTTTTGTTAACTGAAGTTTCATAACATCAACCCATTTGAAGCTCTCTGAACCTCACGGCCGACCCCATATTAACTTATTAACAATCCCAAATATATCCACGACCCCTGACCCCTCTCTATTTTCAGTGTCCGTGGGACCCAGAAACAGGCGCTGGAGCGCAGCAAGAGCTGCCACGCCCTAGCGGATCACAAGCTCCCTGTATTCGAACGGTAACCATAGTAACTATGACTTTATCTAGTAACCAATAACCATAGTAACCATGGGAAATATTTTCACCTGATCTAACGATTGGCACGTGCTTCAACCGACTGTACTACCCAACAATATTATGACAAATCGTGGAATGTAGATGAGATGCCAATTCGAAAAAAACCCGACGCATCCTAACTCTCACTAAATCACCGTTGACCCCTACTTTTAAATTTAATACTCTAGCTCAGTATTCAATGTTATCGATTATGCCTTATAGTTATTCTCGCTTCAGTAACTTATTTACTAACTAGTCAATGCACACGACTTGGTAATACAAAATTATTATGACTTATGAGATTCTCGGAAAAAAAAGTAATCAAGAATCATTGCTTTATGCTTACTTCGTAAGAAAACATGTGTAGGTATGTGTGTGACGCACATCACACTGTACGATTATAACAGTCCAGTTCAGAATAGTTATAGCGAGGAAAAAAGGAGGCCTAAGGGGGCCAAAAGGTAGCCCCTTTCTTGGGCACGCTCCGGGCAAAGAAAGATTCGCCAACAGAGCAGCAAACATGGCCGCTGAATTAGTTACCCCTCCACCTACATTTCGTGACGAGAATGATAAAAGTTGTAACGAGGTTTATAATTGACTTCCCCCACTTTTTCAACCACGTCAATCCTGCCCGGTTAATACATACCGTTGGGATAATCAGGATAAATACCCTCACTATAAATTATCATTCTATGTGACTCTCTATAATTGCCCTCGTTTGCGTAATTGACGGTGAATCTCGACTATAATACCTAAGCATGTGTTCGAATGCTTCTGTTTTAATCAGGGATTATTATAATTATCAATCTGGATTATTATGCTATTATACGGAAAACTGATATATTTGTCCCATTATTTAGGGCATCTCATCATTACGTCTAGTGAAGTACAGCATGTCTAGTATAGATGCACGTAATGAAACACATATCCCATATATCACGAGAACTCCTCATATTCCCCTATTTTATCTCACCGAGGGAAGCATAATTGAGAATGCACTGCCACTTTTTCCCCGTATCATGAGCCGTATCAGACACCACCTCAGAACTCCGAGTCAGCGGATCGGAAAGTCGAAGTCGGAGGGAGCGATCAACCTGCTCGGATCTAAGCCGTACGTGCGGAACTCATTCTACGACACGTACCGGAGTGCGCCGTCCGACGAGCGGCTGAACCGTCCACCCAACGACAGTTTCACCGTCACCACAACTGTCAGTCCCGTCAGTAGACAGGTGAGAGAGAGATCAAATACTTCCTATTTGAGAAAATTCCTTGTGTTTGGGTTAAGCTTCGCGAAGTTTGTTTTTGGAGCTGGAACTAGCCGTTATACTTCGCCTTCAGAGTGAGTATTTAACAGTCCTGGTTATATGGCAAACTCCCCTCTTTTAAAATAAAAATCACGGGGTTACGATCGAACCGATTTCTTGCAATATATCATGCGAATACAAAGCCACGTGTATGCGAGATCGCGTCGACCATTAGAACAGCACGTGCGTTGTGCTAATAAAATTTGATGTTAAAGATTATGTACACCCGGCGAGAGTTTTATATCAAGGGAGCATAGACAATCACAAAAGCTTTCATAATCATCTGCATCATGATGATAGGCTTTGTAGAATGTACTGTGGTAAGGTTGAATAATGACTTGCGTTCGATTGATAAGCTGAGGGATGATACATGCGCGCGCGGCTTTTTTCGCAAAACCCAACAGTAGAGGCATACACACGATACACGCACGTCGCATGCAAACGCAAACTTTTTGCCCCGACAAACATACAATATACATGCATCAAAAATGATGGACTCACAAAATATTGCTCCTACCACGAGTAGTTTTAGATCAATAAAGGACACATATAATGAATAGATTGAATCGCATATATCGCATGAAACTCCCCCATATTTTTGAAGCAATATCATTATTATAGTACGCGTGACGACCATCTGCTGTTGTCGTGATCATGGTCTATGATATTTGAGGATTGTGTTATCTCTTATACATATAGCCCTATGCAGCTGAAAAATGCTGGGAATTTCGGTAGTATACGATGTAAAATAAGCGCCGATATTCCATGTAATTGTGAAATGATAATAATCTTCCCGATGGACAACCTATTTGGAAAAAAAATAAGTCATGCTCTTAAAAGGAACGGCGAAACGGCAATGATTACGATTATGGACGGCGATTTAAGTCCGAATTGTCCATTGAAAATCCCTCATTTCATCCGTTTCTTGTATCATCATCCAAGAAAATTGGTATTTAATGTTCACTTTTCACGCTCGACTCGCTCAGCCACGGTACACTGTTATTTCAGGGGGAATTTCACGAGGTTTCCCCCGATGGAGTACACTGGGAATTCCAACTTCCATATATACGGATATCGGATATCGCGCTTACAATCCATATGGAGTGTGTTATAGGATTGGTAGTGGGTTCAACTCTTGCGCTTGTTCACACGTTATGTAACGCGCGAACACCGAGCACTGTCCACTTCATAATTACATGGAGATAACGTGTCACCCCCCCCCTCAGGAATCGGCTGAGGATCACGTGTACAACAACATGGAAAACACGTTACCACATCACAATGTTCCCGTAATGAATGCCACACCACTCGCCCCTAAATTCGTACCGGTAAGTACTAGCGAATAGGCGGCATACCAATCGTGCGGATCGGTGTTATTGACACAACCTTTGTGTGGCAGCGGATTGGTAGTGTCGGCGGGAAACTGCCGATTTTAGTTCGATCTCGTGGTGAAAACCCGAGACCCAGCATGGTAGCGAGGTATCACACTATCACACAGTGGTTAGCAACCACAGTCACAATCCAATTTCGGTGATCTGTTTCTGTGTTTGTTAGACTTATTCGGTGTCGAAGAAGCAGTTATTGAAACTGAGACTAAACCCAGTACCCACTTCTTAGCTTCTGTCAAATGTTGACCTCTCCAATGTGCGCAGTCGTCCGCCAGCCTTTTCAATAATCTCCTATCACCATTTTGCTTTTTTAATCGTGCGGAGAGTTACCATGGTAACATAATATGCTAATGGGGTTTTCTGGTTCTCCGCGCCGCCTCCGTTTTACCAATTTAGAATAATCCAGTAATCCAGGACCCACGACATCGTTCCCATGGCTCACCGTACTTACCGGCCTATTTTTAGAAACCACATTTTGAACTCGGTCTATTTGTACATACCACGCAGTTATATAGAACGTAAGTATTATAATCCTAGTTTTACTCCCATATATGGTCAATAACATATTGTGGCCGCAATATCCAGCTTGTCTCGGGGGAGGGTTAATTTCTGTCTGACTTAATGGAATCATTCCATTTAAACGCGCCGTGGGGGAGATAGGAGATAATTATCATAACCAGATATATCCAAGCCAATATTAGAATTGATCTTAACAGTTCCCGTGTGTTACGACGATAACTATTGTTTATTTCAGAATTCATTCCCTCATGAAACATACTCCAGGATAGATATCATCTGCCAAGTGCCACGGTGTGAGTGTGTGTTTGTCAAGAGTGAGTGTGTGCGTGATCGATTGATTGGCTGATTTTGACATCCCTGGGAGTTTGGGACTGCGATAGCATACCTCTGGATTTCATAAATTTTGATTCTCGAACTCTCAATTATTTTGCTCCTACATCACATTCTTTTTTCATCCTATCGGTTCACATTGATCACACCTCACCGTTGATTCAGTAGATCTAGCACTGAAGGGGTTGTAGTACATCACCCAAACCGAGCTCAATGGAAGTAATCCAGGAGCAGGAAGAGGAACACACATACGACAACCACGAGGCGACTACACGACCACACTCAGTGGTGCCACCTCCCAGCCAACCTGTGCCACCTGTCAACCACACGGCGGCACCACCTCCTTCAATGCCACCTCCATCCGTTCCCACCACCTCCTTGAGCACCATGCTCACGCCGTCGCCTAGCAACGTGGACGATGACCACGTGTATGCCAGTTTCAAGAACACCCAATCAGAGTCGAGCAGTGGGGAGGAGGAAGACGTCCCCTCCCCCGTCCCGTCCCCTGTGGTCCCGTCCAGTCCCCGTCCCCGGGCTGTGTTTGTCCCTCCTGTAAGTGTGCGTGTGTGTAATATCTGTCCGCTGGATCATCATCAGTGTCAATGTACCTGGGCTGTATTGATCATCGTGATTTTAGTGTGGGTAGAAATCCTCTACACGGGATATTTTTCTCAGAAAAAACAAAATGTCAGCGAAATCTTTTTCAGTTTTATTTTGTGTGGGGTGTCGATTGCCGCTAATTCTTCCCGACAATTTTGATTATCGAAAAACTTAGCATGATATTTACCAAGCATTTGTTGAAGTCAAATCCATTTTGAATGGGAGTACAGTGTACAGAGTGCGTAGTACTACGTATCCTTGAGACATACTAGCATTGACACTTACCCAGGTAGAAGCTTGTCAAACCGACAGACTTAAAGACACTCACTGATCACTGATACACTGACACCCGTATTCCATACTGACGTTTGAAACTCTGACATTGACACCATATAACTAACACATTAACACCTCATTACTCCACCTCATTACACCACCTGAGCCCCTGCCATCCCAGCAGCAGGATGAAGAAGATGAAGCCACCACACAGCTGCCACTCTCCTCCAAACCCGCCCTGCCCGCAAAACCTGCCCTGCCCGCCAAGCCCTCGCACTCGTCACAGAGTGAGGAAGGGTCCACAGATGAAGAGGAGGATGAAGATGATGATGACTCATCAGTGGAGGACATCCTGTCATCGCTACAGACACCAGCCACCCAGCCGCCACCGGTAAACACACAGCATGAGAGAGAAAACCCGCTGCAATCTACCGCAGTCGCATGAGGGATGTTGGAGCTATACTACAATAACTGTACATAGATAGTTGCACAGTGTGCGACTATTTATTGCTACCTATTGCTAGTTCCTTGCTATCTTCACCTCTTGCTATAATCAATGAGTATCTTTTTGCACTTGATCTTGCTATGACTCCTATCGGATGACAGCCTTCACTTGCATTATACTATCTCAGTCAATAGTATTTACAATTTACATGTGGTTAATTGCATGATCACGCTCCGATTTGTTTGATTTGGATTCGCATGCGAGTTGGCAATCTGTCGTTGATCGTGGTGCTATAATACCTCGTCCTGCAATAATCACCCACTATGATACCGATAGCACTCACATCCGCTACTCTTATAGACCCACTCTATAATTGCATAGTTTTAATACCTAGCTTGATAATGAGTAGCTTATTATGAGTGGCTGCAATGTGAAATACACTCAAATTTGATAATTGATCACGTCTTGTGATTTGCTGCCTTGATCGGCTAATGCTATATCTGTTGATGGATGAATGTTCATGTTATTCATATTTGTAAGTAGAGGGAATAATTGGCCTGGTTCTCCAATTCTCCTCGCATGATAAATATTCTCAAACTTACTGATTCTGACCGATTTCGATCAATGTGTATCAGTATGTTGGGACTTGAGAGTCCCCATGAACACCTTCATAACTGCTTTTCTTGCTATCATGATTGCGAATATCGGCTCTAAATCCCCACTCCCCCTATTTTCACCACCCTAAATCATGCTGTAACACCTCGCATATTTTCAGCCACCTCCACCAGCCCACGAGGAGCCACCTGAGAAAGAGGCGCCCCTCTACACTCCAGTCATCAAGAGCAAGCCACCCGTCGCCTCCAGGCCACCACCTCCAGTCGTGGCGGCTAAACCGCCTCCTCCCGCGGTGGCTGCTAAACCCACCTTTAGCAGTGTGGATAGTAACCGAGTGCTGGCAGCTACTCCCCCTCCCACTAATGTGCAGGTGAGTTATAGAAGTGCACTCAGCAGAGTACTCAGTAGATGTGTACTCAGCTGAGTACTGAGTAAATGTGTACTCAACTGAGTACTGAGTAGATGTGTACTCAACTGAGTACTGAGGAGATGTGCACTCAGCTGAGTACTGAGGAGATGTGTACTCAGCTGAGTACTGAGTTGAGCATTGCCGTCCAGTGAGCTGAGCGACATGAGTACTGATTCTGAGGAGGTAGTCCACAGTATCTTCTAAACGGTTTACCCGCTAACCGATATAATGCGACAATGCGCGGCTCTCGTTTACTGTCTTCTAATCGAGAGTTTGATGATTCTCATCCCTCAATTCAGACTGAAGTAGTTCCCGATGATGACGACTACGACTCAATTGAGGATCTGAGGGGTGTCCCGGCTCTTCCTCCAAAACCAGTCATCGTTAATGGCAACAACAACAACAACGGCAACACTAGGTTAGTCTCTAGTGTAGCAAGATGATACCATTGCCTGTTTGCGTGCTCGCATGTCCAACTTACCAACATACTCTATCTCTCTCTCTCTGATCCTTCACACAATCACGAGAACACCGTATATCCCCCCCCCCGTTCCAGGAAGCCCCCTGCAGCGGTCGAGGACAACAACATCATGATGAACTTTGAGGACAAGGAACACGAGGAGAAGTTACCCTGGCATGATGTGAGTACTAGCAGCACGCACTCTTCAGTACCTGCTGACAACCCATAGCTCTCTCTCCCTTGCTCTCTATCATCATATTACCCCACCGTGGTGTACATATTGGTATTTTCACTCTTGGGCATGGCTATTCAGCGGCTTTCATCCCACCGTACTCGTTATTCAACTATAATTGCGAGTGCCACCAAAAATGAAAAACTGCCTCGCTGTTTTTCCCACTGAGTCGTTACAACACAAGCACAATCATTGCATGCGGTATAATTCATGAATAGATACTGAACATCCCTCTCGTTATTCTATATTTAAAGCCACGTTGAGCGAAAAAATACAGTTATTTCAGAAAATCCTCCTTATTTCAGAAGCCCAATTGCCCGCCTCCTGACCAACAGTACTATCACCAAAATTGGGTTCATAAAGTAGGTGAAAAACCTAATTGCTGTCCTTACGCCGTCTTGAGCTGATCTTTTCTCCTCTTGAAAACGAAAATGGGCTCGTAGAATGCAGGAAACTTTCTTTGTGGACATTTCATCTTGCGTGTGACAAGTTTCGGTTGTTACCAGTTTGTTCTGCTATCAGTTCTGCTATTGCCAGTATACTTTCAAATCCTTTGCATGAGCTATCAGTTATGAATGCTGAGAAGGAATGAAGTTTGGTAAGACACCTTATGTTATCCCGTTTATTTACCAACAAAAATTAGGGTTGAAGTTTAAACTAGATAGACTCGTGTGACAGCGCCTTCCCCGAGAAGGTTGGACAGCGGAGTAAAGTTCAAATGACACTCTCTCACCCGATACTACCTAGCTACTATAATCACGTGATATATTCATCACATCCTGAGTCGAGACACACAGGACTCACACTTCCCCCATTTCAGAAGAGTCAGTATAACCTGGACGATGAGTGGCTGGAGCTAGACAGACTAACTCAGGTAAAAGTGGTGATTTGCCTAGTGCGCTCGCTGTGGGTAGCATCCTTGGCGAGGGCTTGAAAACCGCGAAACGGCCAAATAATAGTTTTGGATCTGATTGAGTATTTGAATCGGCAGTACGAATATCCCATTCCTCCATCCCGATGATCTGTTTGGGGCCCATTGCGCGCAAACATGCTGCACGTGCTCAGCAGGCACGTGCTACTCGCCGGCATTTTCAACTGGCTCTAACACCGACTATTGCAGGATGTGGCTCGTATGACAGATGATCTGGCCATGGATCTTGACCTTGACGGACCCGAGAAGAACGTGTACGTTGTCAACCCTCAACAACCAACCACCTTCAACGTGAGTCGTGATAATCCTGTACCTAGATAATCTGTGAAGCACTTTGTGCGTGAATCATTGTGTAATTATCTGATTCAGCATGATCATCGAAAATGATCAACTCTCATATGTGAATGCTATTAATCGTTATCCTGAATACACGCATAAAACCCACCGGCGTCACCCTGGCAACACCACGTTACATAATATGTCGCCACGTGTTCACGATTTCACGCGTTGCCCCTCACGCGTGACCCCTCACGCAGGCGACGCCTCGTGTGCGGGGTGACGTGGCAGCAGCACTTCCCAGCAGTGGTTTCGGTACACCACCCCCCGTGATCACGTCACCACCTCTTTCCAGATCTTGTGACCTTTATGCTATCCAGGTTTATAATGATTTTTGTGTCGAGACATAATGAAGAACCAGCAGACACATAAATTGCGAATGAGTTGTGATTTTCTCGCATTCAGTTCATACCGATTAGATATCGATATTGCCAGACAACCAAATTACCACGAAGGCCCTAATATCAATATTGCGTCTGCTGATTCAATGTCGAGTTGCACTCTTATTCTGGTGTATCTTGCGTGATTCTTATCGTGATAATTCTCTAGTTCTTATCTAGCATGGTATCTATAACAATGTACCATGAGCACCATGTGCACCATGAGCACCATGTGTAACATATTATTGTGTGTCACACTGTGTCTGTGATGTTTGTGTTTGCAGGACCCAGCTCAGGAGTCACCGAGCATTATTAACGATGCCCCGTCTGCTGCAGATATCATGAAAAAGTGGCAGCAACGGGAGCGACAGTCAAAGTGAGCCACTTTGTGGTTGGGATATTGGATCGGATTCATCTTTTGTCAAAATTCGCGTTACCATAGTGATAGTAGTGGTACTAAAAACCTCTTTACTGAGGTCCATGCTTCGATTGCCTCTGTTCGATAGGGATGATCTTTATGTTATGTGATTTCTATCAATACAAATACTCTCTGTTACTCAGTTTTACTCTCGCAGGAATGAGCTGAGAAGTTACCACTAGTGTTGTAGTGAGCAGAATCAGTAGAAATCAGTTCTCAAGACACGCGCGCGTGACAAGCATCTCACGCACCAGTCACGCGTGATTATGGTAATGCGTGACCATGGTAACGCGTAACCATGGTAACGCGTTGTATTCAGGACTGTGACAGTCACGTGTGAAATGTGTGATATTACCCGATAAGGACGCGCTGTTGCTGCAAATATTCTGTTCAGATGAATTTAACATGATGTACTAACCGCAATACATTTACCAAATGTTGTAAATATGTTATGTGTGATAAGTGATATCAGTCGGGAATTAGGTAATTAGCAATCTCGATTCTCGATGTATTGAACATGTATTGAATATTTTGAATTCAAAGAAAGATATAGAGGAAAGTAGATTTTTTTCCACGTTTTATCGACCAAAAAGTGCTGCAGAAAATGTTTATTGTTTATCTTTCAACTTTGAAGGTTTTAGTAAATGAGTGATGAATTGAAGCTCCTTAGATTTCATCTTCACAATTTGAAATCGTTGAATGCACGTGTCGGCCATGATTCTTGGAACTTCAGATATGAGATCTCTGTTCACAGAGAAAAGAGTTCTGATGATACAGATCGATTATTACACAGGAATATTGAGCACGGACTGTGCACTGTATGATAAGGTTTAAAACTGAGAATTTCTCCTATCTTCATTGATCAATTCCGTAATTGATTTCCAATCAGCTTATCGGATATTTATATATTTTTGTTCAATTTTGATGTCGCAGAGCAATTAAATGATCGTTGATTGAAACCCATATTTTGCTTTTCGTACCACCAAATTTTCAGATTAAAATTGGTAAGCGCACAAATCCCCCGTTAACACAGACAACAGTGTTGTCCCATGCTAAACTCACGCTTTCTGGATTCACTGCAAGTTTAGAGCTATTCGCGATGATCAAAGCGACAGAGCAAACAAACATGTTAAGCATTGCCAGTCAAAAGTTATTTTACGGCGGCCATGTGAGTATACATGCCAGACATGTGTCTACCGCGCGCGCTACTAATATGGGATAATGAGCCGCGCATATATTTGCCATAACCGCTCATTTCAAGAAATTATCATCGCGCGCTACGCGAAGTTGCAAATATTGCGCCAAATATATCTATCCGTGCGTCACAAAGTGCACGAGGAAGATAATGATGTGGATTTTATTCATTTTTCCGGTCTCGTAACACGTAAATCAGCCTGAATACTGTTATTAACAGTTCATGTATGGTATTCTTGCTATCTATAGCTCGCAATAATCGTCAACAACTTTGAATGGTGGATATAGATATTCCAGTAGTAAAACGAAAATTCTGAATTCGAGTAATGTTCATGAAAAAATGTAGTGTCTCCCCTAGCTTTCCGTTGTGTTTGCTACGCGTAATGAACATACACCACGGCTTGTTGAGAGAGAGAGAGAGGGTAGTTTCAGCCAATGGTAGAGTGCATCAAACAATCACTATGATTTACCGTCGACTGATCGGTGCAATTAAGATTCAGTTACCCGCAGTTGCCAGTTATTAGCCTACTAACAAGATCTTACATTACAATATACACACAGCATATTATAGGAATTTTGCATATGCAGCTCGGCATTTCCTCCAATGAGTTCACGTGTCATAGCTGTGTACACACATGGGGAAAAGCTTCGCTTCCTACTATGACACAACTTAATAACCGTATATAATATGGGACACATGATGGAAAGTATCAATTATCGTAGAATGTGTTCCTTTGTTTGGAAATAACAATGTACACACACACTGATCTACCCAAATCATTGGAGCGTATAACTTAGCCAGTGAGTCGCGCGTCTGAGAGTTTAGAGATAAACAGATAGTACAATTGTGCAATTACGACAACACACACACACA
>CAMPET010000016.1:318118-331807 GCA_946803715.1 Beroe ovata | reverse complement strand
ACACACACACACACACACACACACACACACACATGCATACACATCTAGCGCGTGTCCATACCTCGACAGTTAGACAGTTGGAACTGGTTCACTAGTCCTTTTTTCGGAACAGGAGTTCAGGATACCTTGTTAGAACATACTGCACTACCTTTTGAACATATATCCGTGATATTGAAATAAGGATAATAAAATCCCAGCTTCGTCTCCTGTTTAGTGACTAGACGTTGTTGATAGTTATTATAGTACCTGCCGGCAACAACAACAATGACTACAGCATTTAGACGGTATATAATAACAACTCGCGTTGTAATAATTGCCAAGTGTATCAAAACATGATATAGTTCATGTAAATTAGTGCTAAATGCAGCTCTGTAACACTGCGACACAATACCTGTAATATTGCATATTTATCCATACGCATTACGCAGTGACAATGTCTAACATGGTCATGACCAGCTGTCTAGTACGTAGTCATGATCACTGGGTATAATTGAATAACTCCCTAATCATGACAAATTATTGCATATCTCACTTTCCAGTGGTTCACTGCTTTCAGCAATTTACTGGTCATATCATGAATAATGAACTGGACACCATGAATAATGAACTGGACACCATGAATAATGAGCAGAATAATGAACAGTTGACACAGTGACACATCCAGCTGTGACACCTGTGAAGTGACAAGTTTGAGTGTGGTGATATGACAAGTTGGAGTGAGGTGAGCTGACAAGTTTGAGCGTGGGTATCACTGTAATAGGCATGTGGGTAATCGGAGTGATTATCATACAGCATCATTTCATAGCTGTCATATTTACTATTCATCATAGAGAGTAGATAGTTAGTGCAGTCAGTAACTTGACGTGCTGCTGCTTAACAGTAATAGGTTACCTGCATAGTAACATGATAGAATAGTTAGTTGTTACCATAGTAACATGTTACCATTGTTACATGGTAACATGTTACATGCTACCATGGTAACGTGCAGGTAAAACCCCCATGACGGCAGTATGATGTAGGGTTTTGTTGGGGCGTGGCAGCATCGTAGCGAACATGAGACTTCATTACGCGATGTTCAAGTCGTCGACTGGCCTCGAGTTATTTGCAAGACTGGGAATGTAGTGCTTCAATACTCCTCAATTCAGAGGGGGAATGTTCGTACTTTTATATGCTACAAAGGTAATAATAATTATGATAATAATAATGTGATTACATGCAACGGTCATTCCACACATTGGATAACTTATATAAAGTGTTAAACTCCCGCACCTATAATAATGAGTTAGTGTGTGTGTGTGTGTGTGCCTGTGTGTGTGTGCCCGTGTGTGTGTCTTTGTTCGTCTGTGTCTGTGTCTGTGTCTGTGTCTCTGACTCTCATTAGCATATGAGTAACAGTCTTGACACAAACAGGTTTAACAATTAGCAGTTAAGGAGGAAGATGATGAATCCCCACATATTGCCCTCATGGTTCATTCATACCACGATCTGTATCACAATAGGTTCACATTAATTGACCCAATACTAAGTCAGGAGCCCATTGTTAATCATGAAGACGCTAATTGACTAATTTGAATAAGTAGGGCGCAGACACAATGAGTAATATATTATGTTATCTACCAACGTGGCCAACAATTAATTGATGAAGCTAGTTTGTTGAATGTTAATTTGATTTAATTGGATCTAAGTTATAATCATGACAATGAGGTAGTTGCTACAATTAGCACCAAATGCCGTGGGCTCGTATTGAGGGAAGACTTAATTGACGTTGTTAATGCTAACGTTCATTATCTTATGCATAATGTATTCCTGCTTGAAATTTTGAGTGGCCGAGTTTGAGTTGTTATGTGCAAATGGGATACAACTCTGATTCACTGAAAAGGGGGGAAATTATAGGGAACTAAAACAGATTGCGTTTCAGTGTCTTTATAATTACAATTGCTAAAGATACGGCGTAAGGAAATGATTCTTTATCGAGAGATGACTTAAGTGACACATGGGTTGAATAAGGTTTGAATAAGTGTCAATAACCGCCTCATAAACAGTGTGTATTTTGGGTGTTGTACCCATTACAGTGTCGCTAGCGGTAAACCCTGAGATTTGAAAATGAGCTAATTGTTTACCCTGGTAAAATGTCCATTGTAACAGAATGATTTTTTGATCCAATAGCAATTTCTACTCGATTCTGTATTGTAACCACGATGTTAACACTTCTCATTACTATCAACTCTAGTTACTGCTCGAGTTGAATATTATTCTCGTCAACAAGTCTAGGGGTCATGTTAACAAAGCATGCTATTGTCAGCCATGTCTCTCGTGTCATACAGGTAATGACATACTTGACCACTTAACAGCTATTATAGCTCGGTCAATATATCATGGGTGTGACGCTACAACATGCTACAAGCTGCTAATTACATACATAAATATGAGATTATTATTATGGCGCGACCATAAATTTACAACAAAATGGATAAAATAATTATAACATTATTTCACGAGAATTACAATTTGTAAAGTTGGGATAGCTTCAAGGTGTCATGATGTGGCGAAGAATCGTGACTGTCCTGAAGTTGTGTGAGCCCTGAGCAGATCTTCCCGCCCACTCGTTATAGAGGAATGTGATTAGCTAATTAGTTGATTGGTTAATGAACATCTTGATTGGATAATGAGTATCTGCTGTTCCTAACTATTGAGTGATGCATGTATCTGGAGATGATTAGTCACCGATAAATGTAACACCAGTGGGTCACTAAATCTATACTATAAATTTGCGCGAGAAAAAAAGTATATTTTGGCGCCAAACCGGCGCAACGACTCATCTTTTGACCGAAAAATTGAAGATGAACAATAGCCAGCAACGCTATTTCTCAATCACTCTCTCACCAATTATACTTCTCATAACATTGGGCTAGTAGAACTCGCTGTTGCATGACCAAGTAAACTTCTCACAGGTTCATGAACAAATGCAACGAGACCCCCCTTTCATTGCATTGATATTGAAATAGACCAACATGTGACGAATGCACATTCTGGTTGAAGCTGTTACCAAATGGGGCGACATCGGGATTCAGCTAAGCATCAGCACCATCAGATTCATGTCATGTTATTCATGACAGATGATCAATCCGGGGAAGTGTGGAACATTCATCCCACCCTACTAGTACTCCTATGATAACTCCCACTCTACAATTAGAATTTCAAAGCAACGCGACCCCCTCTCTCTCTATTGTTACAGTTCTATATGATTAATGCAGGAGCAACTCCATATGGTGTTGATGATGGCGACCATGGTTCGTTACACATGAGTGAATAATAGTATCGGACAAATCCTTAGCACTTAGCAACCCCTACCCCACATGCTCTATTGCTCTATTATTACCTACAGGCCGGTAATGATATTACATAGGAAGAAACCAACATATGCGTGCAGCTGACGACGACAATCACACGACTCTCCAAAGCTTTTGAAATCGCATTACGTAACGTTATGAACTTGCCCTCCAAGACGTATGAGTGCAGGGTATGAGTGCAGGGTATGAGTGCAGGGTATGAGTGCAGGGTATGAGTGCAGAGTATCCTCCATACGCATGGAGCAACTCAGGTTGGACTATTATCATTTTGTGAAAAGTTTCCGCTGAAAATAGATTTCCACTGAAAATAGATTGGTTAGTCATATAATTCAAAAGCCGTACAGAAGAACCAGTGACACTGATCACTGAAATGAGGAATCAGACTCCGGTTCACGTGTACTTCATGAATTCTACATCAGCACATGTGCACTTCATATTCATTTGAAAGAGATTCCTACATCAGCACGTGCCCGCTAAACACAGACACGTGACTATAGATGACACATTGGCACCTGACAGGTTGATATTTCGTCCTCGATCATATTATACTCCCTTGTTATCAGGAAGTAGATATAAGAATATTGGAAAATGGAATTAATTGGAG
This sequence comes from Beroe ovata, assembly GCA_946803715.1. Lineage (NCBI taxonomy): Eukaryota > Metazoa > Ctenophora > Nuda > Beroida > Beroidae > Beroe > Beroe ovata. Next base: position 327,853 of record CAMPET010000016.1, on the reverse strand, counting down.
AAAATGGAATTAATTGGAGATAAAGCCTCAAAAAATCGAGATCTCATCATTGTGAACTCATTGTTGATAAACGTTGAACAACGACATGTAATGATTTGCAAGGCATCACACAGAGAGAGAGAGTTATGATATCGTTGATTCTCTCTATGGCAACTGTCACATTGTCAACTGTCTCCAATCCCGTACTAGTCCGTACCAGTCATCTGAGATAACATCACACACTCCCCACGCACTATCCATCATAGTGTGTGTGTGTGTGTGTGNTCGGGGAAATTACATCATCCCATTATTGATAGATTTCAGGAATATTATTGAACTCAATATTAGGAATATTGGACTCTTTATCTGTAAGATGATTGCAGTTCAATGGAAAAGGAGACCATCGTAGGACAGGGCCTGTCAAATTGTCAAGAATGGTCCCTTTAGGTACCCGTAAAATTCCCTGTCACACACATCATGTCTGCAAAGTTATTCCAGCGCGCGCCTGTAGGTTTGAGGAGAAACAAGGAGCTATCATAATTCCTAGAATTCTCTTTATTCTCAATTACTTTGTCAGTTAACAATATAGCATGATTATATTGATACCTAATCAATGAAATTGTTTAATGAAGACCGACAAAATCATGGCAATAATCTCGTAGACTCAGTTGAATTAGCTGTAACAACATTCCATCTAACATTGATGCGCATGGAATCCCATGAAAGGAACTTTCAAACACGGGAATAAAAGTAGGTACTAGGTAGGTAACACAAAGAGAGACACACACATAGTACATACACCCACAAACACGCACAAACATAAACACAAACAGTACACACGGACACAAACGCAGACAGAGTACCTATAATAGGTTAGGGTTCTGATGTGACACGTCCATCGTGCGATCGAGTGTTTGGTACTGGCTCCTGTAACACATGACACATGAAAGTATGGCAGCACACTCCGCAAACTCCACTTACAAACAAACAAACAAACAAGCAAACAAACTAACTTACTAACAAACAAACTATGTAGACACATAATTTGGTATGAGTTGCCAACACGACCCCAAATTAAATCGGGATTTGCTGTAAGTTGATTATATTACTTGTTAACTTCCTGACATTGATGAAAATCAGCAGAAGTAGGTGGAGAAATAAAACAAGGAGTTAACTTTCTAAAACTCGTGTCAATTGACACGTCTTGAACTGGGAAAATGGATAATATCATCATCATGAAAATAGTAATAAAATCACAATTTCAATTCAGAGTCGGTATACAATAAATATTTAGAGAATTTATACTAAAAACACAGACGCATCGATGATATCAATAAAATTCGTAACTGAAACTGAAATATTATTCAAATCAGTTACATGACTTGATTTATCGTTAGTTAATAATTTTACCTCATTTAGTTAAGATGAAACAACGTTTTTCCTATGGACACGTGCAAATTAAACTGGATTGTGGTTTCTTAAAAGATATCTTATTAACCAATCGCATATATGACGTGTTATCCTGTGCATCGTAACCAATATTACAACACAATGTAAAAAACTGAAATAATCAGAAATTGTTTAAGTAAAACTACCTAGCTTCCATGTTTTTACAGAAACTGTCCAGTATGAAGTGTGCAATTATGAAAAAGACCATAATTCAATGTCAAGGTCAGAATGCACTACCAATGTAAGTCATGTGAAAAAATTCAAACTCAGTCAGGGAAGAAACATGCTTATAAAAAGATTAAACTACCGTCAAGTTCAATAAAACAGCTGCAGAGATTTAACATAAAAACGTGTTTTCTGTCAAAGTTTATCACAGTTTATCGAATTGAGGTCTGGAAATCAGTTACTATTTCATGAATAAGCTCAGGGCGCGCACCATGAACAGGGATCATATTCATTTGGAAATATTGAGGAAATAAGGTGATGCCGACGCTGCAAATTTTGAAAATATTTTGTCATTTCCGACATCAGTCGGTTTCGAAGTTGTCTGACATTATTATTGTCATCTCTAAAACATAGGCGACTCTTTGCTATGTTCATGAGTTTGAACATACTCAGTATCTTCATACCAAGTCGATATCAAATAGTTCAATACTTAGTACTGTCAATCATAACCATACCTACCATACGTTTTGATTCATTTGAGTGAGAATGTCGCCAAGAAGTCGGTTGCAGTGTCAAAACTTTATATCAACAGTACGTCAGTACGCGTGGCCGCGCGCGAGTGTGTGTTTGTGTACTGTGTTTGTGTGTTTGTTTGTCTGTGTGTTTGCGAGTGAGTGAGTGAGTGTGCACTGTGTGTATCCTGTATGCGTGTGTGAGTGTGTGTGTATAGGTGTGAAATGTAAATATAAATGGAACGCGGTTCCCTTGTTTGAGACTCCAACACTGAAGTCAGTCCCAGAACTCATTAAACCACGTTTATTACCCCCAAATTGCACCTCAAATACAGAGGTTATGTTACGCGGACTTCTGCAGTGGACTCCTGCAGTGGACTTTGTCTAGGAAATATGCTGAGAAGATAATTTCCTGAAGCGTGGAGTCGATAAGTGTTGATGATATTATAATGAGAATGATACTTTATACACACGTGTGTAAATGTATCGTGAAGCCGTGGAAGTATATGAAACATGACGTTTCTTATTGGGTTTCTAGAGCTCTCTGTCCCGTCTTTATTATTACACTCACACAGACACACACTGAGTCACAGACTGAGTCACACACTGTACACACACAAACACAGACAGCACACAAACACACACACACACACACACATCGTTAGGGGTATGCACATAAAACATACAAACACAAACCCACAATACATACCGACACGCTTCACACTCACACAACGCACACTGCACACTCAGAACTCACACAACTTACAGTGTAAGCGTACAATGTACACATTACACTGAGTGTAGTGAATACAAATTTCGCTGTACAATATACACGGCACACGCCTACACTCATACACTGGCAGACTCTTGTACACTTGAATCAAAGTACCGAATGAAGATTACTGGTACACTTGACGGTATTCGTTACGAAATACAGAGATTTTCGGTCGTACGAACGAATGTCGACAACCAGGTTTTCATAAAAAAGCTTGGGAGGTGGCATCACCTAATTTTCCCATTCCTGATAGGCCTCGATTTCTTGACAAGGGGTTCAATAATTTATCAATACTGAGCCACATATGCGTCCGATTTATACATAAGAGCGTAGATTATCATTCGTTAGTAACTATTAACCTCGGTGTCTCTCGTATTAAAAACAACTAGGTAAAAACCTCACGTCGTCCATGTGCCAAGTGTTATTGATCATTCTCAGCTTCAACTCTTTGCGAATCATGCCAAATACTTCGGGTTTTATCTTGACCAAACACCAAAATATACAAATTCCACATCGTGCTAAGAGGATTCTACTCGCATATCTACTTCCTTCATTCTGTGCACGTGCTTCGAAATGCTGCTGCGCGCGTCTCACATCCTCCACGATCTCTCCACGTGTTATCTTGCTGTTACCACGGCGACCACGTGTCACGTGTTGTCACGTGACAAGGTCACAGGTCGGCGAAGGGGAAGTTCTGTTGGGATGGAGGGCCCGCTGGAGGAGGCGGCTGTCGGAGTAGGGTACTGGTACAGTTCTCGGGGCAGGGCTTTGCCTCCTCCAGCTTTATCGGCATCATGAGTCCTGGTTTCCTCAGTTTGAGGATGAGCAGCGCCGATATGACGAGGATAGCGGTGATGCACACAGCGGTGATGCTGATAGTCGTGATGATCGTCATGTTATCGGTACCGGTCCAGTTGCTATGCTTCGTCTCCGAGACGGGAACCTGGTTGTCATGGTGATCGTTGCTGTTGTTGTTACTCTCGTCTGGCTTTTCCACGTGGTTTTTATCTTGTTCCGGACTCAATATACTGACTGTGAATGAGAATGAGGATCAGTTTGAGGACTCAATATACTGACTGTGAATGAGAATGTGATTAAAACTATCCTCTCCTCTCGTACTATGATCTCGTACTAATTACTTAATTAATCGNCTTCCCACCACTCTGCTCGATGTGACGAGGTGCGAGTTTGCGGGTGAGGTGAGGAGGAGCGAGGTGGAGGTGGTGCAACACCCTGACACCCATCTCCTAGCAACGAGAGTGGAACCCGTGGAGAGGAGAGTGGAACACGTGGAGGGAAGAGTGGACGTGGACCGAGATAGCGGGGTGTCATGTTCATCATCAGACGATGTACTGTCAGATGTGGACACTTTCATAGAGGAGATAAAGAGTGTTGATAGTGGAGTGTTTGCAGGGGGTGCTACCCGGGTAATTATCAGATCTAGAGAGGGGGTGGATGGATTCTCGACAAAAACAGGGGGTCAAGCAGGGAGAGGGGAGAGGGGGAGAGGGGGAGAGGGGAAATGATAGGAGTGAATGTGAAATACTTGGATATTTTGAATACCACGTTTTAACTGCAGCTTGACAAGTGGCGTGCTTATCGGATAGAACTAACGCGAAGTTGTTAGTCAAGGTTGCTTACCTATACTACCACTGTATTAGAGAGGTATGTGTTGCCACTGGAATCATTGAGCAATTCCAATAATTAGCCTGTACCAGTGTTATAACCTATCGCTATAATATAGAATACAAGTTGTTAATCAGGACAATTACATGTCAAAATGAAGGCTGGTAGGCCAATTAAAGGGCAACTTACACCGCACTTCATGGCTTGTAGTAGGTACTGAAGTCAGAGGACAAAACATACACACACACACATACATACACACTCAAACACACATACACACATACACACACACACACATTCACACATAAACACACACACACACACGCACAAACACTCACACACGAAGATTTGAGCGTGTTTGTATGTAGCTCACGAGGCAAGATGTAGAAAGGGTTGACCTCAGAGCAGCCTCCTCAAAGTCTAACAGCCCCCTCACTTTTTACAGATAACACAGATAACTGGATGTGTGTGTGTGTGTGTGTGTGTTTGTGAGTGTGTGTGTGTGTGTGTGTGTGAGATGGGAAGNTGTGTGTGTGTGTGTGTGTGTACATACGTTACTACCCGGAGAAAGATAGCACTACAGCAGTAGCAGATTACGTCGTGGCACCAGAAGATTGAGGTGTAAAGAGGTGATGATAGAACAGTCTAGAAGGGCGAGAACAAGCGGCCCCGCTCCCCAGACCCGTGCCCAGGTAAGCGGCACGTTTAGTTTACCCGTTACACGCTGTACTACGGACAACATAGCCGAACAATGCCCATTGAGAGGGCAAGTCTAGTTTGTGAGGCTCCGCACAGGATGCAGGAAGAGCAATTGACACTTGATAATTCCATGTTGTGGACGGGGATAACAGGCAGCGAGGAATTAGTAGGCTGGTGCAGTGCACTAGTGCAGCGTATGTCGCAATGGAAGTAGTATGGAACTCCAATCAAGTGATGCTGCTGCTGCCTCGCTGCTGACACTGCATAGTGCACAAAGTGCTATGTTCACGATCTAACCCCGTCCATTATTGACAATCACAATCTCATTAGCTGTGTCTCAATGTTGGGGTTATACCAGTGCGCGCCGCGCGGCATCGCTCAAAGGAAGCGATCAGACTCCCAGTTTATGATATTATAACACTTTGCAATCTCATGGCATACATTGAATGATAATATATAAGGTTACGTGCAAGATTGACCCCAGGTAAGATCGAGTGATGAACACACGTCGTATATATAATACTAATAGTGTGTGTGCGAAGCACTTGATGGGTATCGAGCGACTTTCAGCTTTTCAGGTTGGTTTTCAGGTCGGATTTTAAGTTCTGTAAGAAACACCTGAGTAGCTGAGACTAGCTGATTATCGTTTGGGTCGTGGATGTGTTTTGGGGTATAAAAGTCACTGTGATAGTCTAATGACCATCAAAATATTGGGGACTAGTTTGGAAGTCCTCTGTTATTGAGAAAGTTGTTCGTAAAAAAGGTAGGTTCCTACCTAATATTTGAAATTTTGAATTTCATCCACCATGTAATAATTGTATGGGAATTCTCATTGAGAAATCTGCTCTCATATCATGATTCCGTAAATGAAAAGTGCTGAATGCAAAAAAGTGACAGAGGTATTTACCCTGTCACATTAAGGAGTTTAAGGGGACTGGGTGGGGGAAGAGGTCTTAGGTGCCTCGCAGTGAAGAACGGCAGGATGGCACGTTTTTCAAATTATTTTTGAACGTTTTTTGTTAGTCTTAGTTCTTTTAGTCTATGCTGAACAAAATATTTGTCTATTTTTCAGACAATTAATTTTCGGCACCACGACTTTCACGATCATTATGCATTTATGTCTAAATATTTTTTACAGAAAAAGGGCTAATGATCGACTCCTGAAAAACGATGCCTTTTTGTTTTATACTGTACCTATTTGACACGCCCCCAATATTAAATTTGGAGAAAAGACAGGTCAACACTAATATTATTGGAACTATTGGAATGTTAGGGAATGTTGAACTCTTCAGTATAGGCAGGGCAAAGTGTGTTAAACGGTTACAATGTTTATTAGTTAGCAACAACAAAGACAATTTTTCTTTGAAAGTCGGGCTTTTCTTACTCAGTAAATGCTACCTATATGAGCTTACATACCGAGAATCGCACCCTTTTCTACATAATTTACTGACAAATGAATATTGAATAGTTTTTGCGCATGGGTCATGAATGTTATGAGTCACGTGGCAGCGTTCATCGATTTTCATTGCTTGTAGGGTCACATGATTGATCAATCACTGTCACATTATATTAAGACCTTGGGTCTGTTCTCTCAGAAATGTCACTCAGAATATATTACTTAAGATTTTTCTTGCTCATATAAGAAGTTAGAAGGGTAATGAAGTGCGATTTTCCCCCAAACATTCCCCCTTATAACTACCTATATCCAAAATTCGGCAAAAGTGTCAAACAGCTTCACACGTCCAGCTTTAACGGTGAGTTAGACACGGACCAACGCTCTTGTACTAATTATGGTGTGAGGTCAAATAGCATTGGCAAGTACCTACTAGCTACTTCTAGCATCTGTTACTCGATGACAGGATATGAAACTTGTGCGTGTGTGTAGAATTTGTTCCTGCAACAACCCACACTCACACATAAACCCACGCATGAATTGCCCTTTGCGTATCACTCACGCAATGCGAAATGCGTGATCGTGTAATCGTGGGGGTGATCAGGAGTCTGAGTAATATGGAGTAAATGGAGGTGGTATGGGGGAGGGAAGAATGTGGTGGGAGGCAGGGAGACCTCACCCTTCCTGTCTCTTGTGTTGACAGCAGCTTTACAGTGCAGAGCCCACACACACACACAAACACACACACACACACACACTCACACACACTCACACACACACATACACACAATAATATGGCCGTGCCAACTCACTCAGCCACTTCATTAAACTTGTCAGTATACTAACAAGCGCATGTTAGGCCCTCGTTTTAATAACCGGTTGATTGGCTGTTAGTAGTAGAGCCACAGAACAGCTAAACTTAACATAGTGCAGGTATCCTCAAACATATTGCAGGTATCCTCAAACTGAGTTAGACCGATGAATTGTCGAAGTGGACTGTGCATGTGTCCGTGTGTGCTAATCCTGTGTGTCTGTACTTTTTCTGTGTGTTTGTGTGTATCGCATAAGGTGGGTAGCTGTTGGCATGTTAGCATAATCTGTTTGTGCACTACATGTTTGTGCACCCATGTTTGTGTACACATGTTTGTGTACCCATGTTTGTGTATCCATGTTTGTGTGTTTGTGTTGGAGTGGCGAGAATAACGCCACCCACAACAAGATACAAGATATATTGTGTTGCATGCTAAGAGATATATCCCCCTTGTTAGTTGTAACTACACCCTAGAAAACTAGAACAAGATTACAGAATACATCATGTACCCAAGCCAAGAATCAAGGAGACAAATCAATAATATAAATAAATAATAAGTATTGAGGAGGTTTTTCTGGGTTTGAGATAATTCATTCCAAATTTCCAGCGCTAAATTCACCGCTAAAACACCGGTGATTTGGTTCTTATCGCCGACTTTTCTGCTTGAATTTATATAATCGTGTCGGAGTTATGTAGCAAATGTAGCATATATTATCGTAGCGACCCACTGCCCCCTTCTGATAATGGGTATAACGTGCAAAATGGGAATTAGATTTATATCCGAGCCAATGGACAACCGCCATCTGCATCACGTGATCCATTTCAGAGCAGCTCAGAGACAGAGATATTGGCATTCTCATCTTATAAAAGCTCCAGAGCTTGTTGGTGGCGGTGGTGTGACCAGTACACACACAAATTTCGGACTCACTGCTGCTAATCATACCTTATATGGCAAGATATGATCGTGCGCCGCGCCACATTATCAAGATGTTGCCATCAGGCGAGATCTTTTCAACCCCTCCTCCCCTGCCCCCTCTCTCGAGAAAACAACACTATCCTCCCACTCAATTGTGTTCACGAGGCAAAGTAGCGATCTATTGAGCATGTATTGCGCCATGAAACGCAGGGGAGGAGCCGGACTCTATTGTGACAAACATATTCTATATAAACACATTTCATAATGCTTGTCGTCCTCATACTACTCAGGATTGAGTAATGACCTGGTATAAACGGGATCAATTTCATAATGACTGATCGCGGTTCGGGGGATAAACGCCCTCAGATTCTCAAAATATCGCAATATATAAGCGACTTTTTGACGTGAGTAAATGGTTGCAGCATTTGTTATTGGCTCAGATACTGGAGGTCCCAACAATAGTCAAATATTCAGATTCTAGGCTTGAGAACTTACAACTTACAATGCGTTTGAATTTAGGGAGTTATGGAACCTAGTCTTAATTTGAACAGTTGGGTGCTAAGAAAGGTTGTGTAACGCAACTGCTGTTACCCTCATAGGTATGTGTACACTGTACACTGACACAAACGGATGAATTGATAAACGGGGGTGAAGTGGGATACAAAGGGTATGATGGACGGTGTTACGAGTCCACAGTGGGACATATTGTCCGGCCATTATAACAGGTTGCTTATGAGACACCTTGCTGTGAGTACACTATTATATAGCTAGCCAGGGTACGTCCCCCATTAATTATCTCATTATCTCACGAGATATTGGACCAATTAGCGGCTGACCGCTGTGGTAGTGTGAGGTCCACTTAACCAGGTGATTGGTTAAGCTTAGGGGGGTGTTACAGCTAAACTAGGGGCTGTTGGATAATCGTCATATTACCTTTTAAAAGTATAGGTGATGTTTTAGACTGAAAACGTCCCCGTCGAGACACCTCAAGTTTCATCTTAGATGGTCTCTCTTTCTCATTCTCACTCTAATATTAACAATTAGGGTTCAGGGCACTTGAATATCCCATCGAATCTTTACATCTACGCTCGTAACCATTCACAGAAGTCCAATTACTACATTCTCTTTGTCCGATTAGCCCATGCAACTATAAACAGTCATCTACCATTCTAGCATTGGATACATGGGTGCACTCAGTAATTACTGAACAAGTGATACTACTCGCTGTAATTGAGGATATAGCCAGTGATTGGCACGGGACAAAACATGGAGAAAACAATTACAATCACTCTAATAGAGCTGTTTCAGCTCTGCAGCCTTCAGTAACTTGGTGCTACCTATAAACAGGATCGGATTGGTGAATCCAGAGAATGGAAATCCCTCTCACAAATCTGTGTGTGTGTGTGTGTG
>CAMPET010000016.1:266935-284002 GCA_946803715.1 Beroe ovata | reverse complement strand
ACACACACACACAAACACACACAAACACATTGCTCTTATCTAATTTCATTACACACACAGGCACTAGTCTCTTCTGTTTTTCCGGCTAATGTGTTTTGTGCCAAAGACAACATGATTCAGTTGGGGTCGTTGTAATAAAGCAATTCACTAGACAGGAAATGCCAGAGAGAAGGAATGCACTCATTAATTAAACAAAGTAAAACATAATAATGCAGTGACTTGACATTTAGAGCAGCATATTCACGTGTAAACTGCGAATTATATTTGTCAAAAATTCGAGAATAGCATTATCATGGGGAAGATTGTAGTCACCATTTGAAGTTGCTATAGTACTATCCAGCATTTCTTCATAGAATGGGAAATTGAACTCTATAATCCGTTTCTGAAACATTATGATTGTCAAAAACATGAAGTGGGTTAGCTGGGAGACGAAAAATATCAAAACTGCAAACAATTGTAACTGCAGACTAACAGCGTAAACATTTGCAATGGTGCTCAGAGGTGCACTACGCAAAGACGTGGGCAAGTTTCTCAGCTCAATCCAATCATCTGAATTGCCTTTGAATGTTGTTTTATACCAATTTTCTTTAAAACAATCTGAAATCGTATTGAATAAGCATAATCTATTGTAAATTTAAGGACCTCAAGACACAAGATCCAAGATGATAGCCAGCACTGCATTGGACCCCAAATGGGCATGTTAGGTTGGAAACTCACATGAAATATTTACAAGTATCAACAGAATCAGGTACATTATCTTCCATCACATCTCAGCTTGAGCTATACCATCTGCCATATGATCTGGCAAGTGAAAAAGTATCAAATATTGATATTCTATGAAAGTTTGCATATTTCATCCAGCAAAACTGTGAGCATATATCTTTGTATCTATCACTAGTGGAGCATAAATCAGGACGCTCAATCCTGCAATCTGAATTTATGATGTTTGTAATTCAAAGATTCAAGCTCTTGCTTGTCCATACTACTTACCTGCTTTGGATTGAAATCCTTGGTTACATATCATGAAAAACCAACAGCCAAGTATTTCAACTATGATATTGCATTAAAGGAGAGTTTTAAGGGCATTTAAGATGTGTTAGATTCATGAAACCACCGATAAAAATCTATATTAAAACAGTATGCAATTTACGTATTTACTGATCAAGCTAATGAGCAATTTATTAGCATTAACAGAAACATTTTTGTGACAACTTTTCATATAGATATTGTATCACCTTCATGCAACATCAGCAGATATATCAGGTCTGACGACAATAAAAAAGATCTATAATTAGTGAACCACTGCAATAACCAATTGAATTAGATATTGAGATAACCTTAATCTATGAAAACATTCTTAAATTACTGAAGAATGTATAAACTTATCAAAACTACTTATAGCAACTCCTAAAGATGGAGTTTTAGCTTGAACATTAGTCTTAATTCCTGCAGTTGATAAGTGAGGGGTCAGATGTGCAAGGTTCAATTGATGATCAATGAGTTATACCTCTTGAGTTTCATTCACTTATACTGAATACCCAAGACAATATTGAATCATCTCAAAGAAAAATGTATAAGAAATATAAATGTTTGCAATCCAAAGTCTTATCTATAGAGGTGTATGGGTATACTGCAAACATAGCAAAATGCTGGATATCGATTTTCTAATCCAAGGATTGACACAAGAGATGGAAGAGTCTAAACTGTGGATCATCAGCGGTTACCCTACAGATGTAAGGCCCTCCCCTGTCAACTGCGATTTGAATCTTAGTATCAGCAGGTGACAGGAGAGAACGGAGGGGTTTCGGCCCACCGTACCCCTCACAGCTTACAACTGCAAGGCTGGGCCACCCAGAACTCCGGAATTCTGAGCTCCACAGTTTAGATGGACGGGGGGATTGGAGATAGGAATCAAAGGAAGATTAGTACTGAATAAATTAATAAATCATCATAAAAGTAAAACTACTAAATATATTAAAGATATGGATATGTCCAAATCAATGTCAAGCGACTAATACAGTATATTGCCCCGAGTGAGTAGACTAAGCCGACGGATCCAAAGACCGATTCACAAGGGGGTTTACGCTTCCGGTTAGGGAAACTCGCGCCGCTATCCCGTACCCAACACACTATAAGTGTGCCGCTAGCCCAACGGTTCGCTGAGGTATGGGGAAGCTGACAAAAGTCTGGCGCTCCAATGTTACTGCAAAGTCACCCAACAAATGACTAGAACACCAGTTAACTGACTCTATCTAAGATCATATTGTCGTCTAGGATATGGTATTTTTGAAAAGTGGCACTATTTTTCCTAAGGCAACGTTTGATAACGTTTACTAGATCGGAATGTTCATAGCCTCTTTCTATTAACTTGTGGAAGACTCTATTGAGGTTGAATATAAATGATTCGAATTCGGTGCAAATGTTGCCATATCTTAGGATTTGACTGAAGAATACATTATGGCCTACTTCTAAAGGAATGTTACTTTGTGGAAACGTTAAAGAAACGACAGAGAAGTTAAAGTCATCAGTTTTATTATATACAGACACGAGGACCTTGCCAGGTTGGACAGAGATGTTGAGGTCCAGGTAATTCACGTTCTTGTTGTCATTACCTGACAGATGACTTCACTTCCAGAATATCTGAGTCTGTTCTTGTGGGTGCATGATATATCAAACTTCATAAAACTGTTTTAACTTCAAATAATGTCGAATGAGAAATTTCATTACAGAATTTTTTGTCATGACAAAAAATTCTGATCATGTATTGTGCAAGCATTGCTCATCAATGAAAATAAAGGCTCTACCTGTACCGGCGTACCGCGCCGCGCCGTCAAACTGCGAACGTTTCCGTGACGTTCGCATTGAATTGTATTGCATTGTCGAATATAATGAATAAATGATAAATGATAAAATGTGCTCACGTTGCGCGCCCCTCTTCTACTCAGTGAATTGAAAAGTCGTAAAAAGGACCACGGAGACGCGCAGCGCGCGCGGAGTATTTGGGTCTTTTCGATCGATGATAGACCCTGTCGAGAATTTCGTCGCGCGCGCGCGCAACTTATTATTATTGCTGACGCAAGCCGCTTCGCGGCTTGCATCAGCGATCTAGCATCGCCAGACAATTTGGGTCACGCAGCGCGCGCGCGGGAACATGCAGATAAAATAAAATAACTATTTTCAGCCGATCGATAATGGATATTGACAAATTCTTTGTTCATCGCACGCGCGCGCCTGAGCTGTACAATGTACCAAGGCGTGCGCGAAAGTGAAAAAATCGAGGTTGAATAAAAAAATGGCGATCGATGATAAACCCTGTTGCCGGATGTTATCTGTCGAGTGTTTCTTGCGCGCGGCGCGCCCGCCTGCATTTCGGCCTTCGATGAAGGCGCGCGCGCCGCGCGCAAGAAACAGTGGACAGATAACATCCAGCAAAAACCCTGCAGAGAATTTCGTTTTTCGCGCGCCGCGCACTTTTTTAATGGAACGCGTTTGCCACATTCTTAATACTACAATCATGTACCATTGTGTTGATCTGCATGTGCCGTAAATAGCTTGAAGACTTAGTTTTTAAATAGTCAACATTTTGATATTTTGCTGATACAAAAAATCCCAAAATCCAAAATGGAAATGTCTCTGGATTCGACATAGTTCTACTTCTATATGCAGGTTAGATAACCCTGGTGTAGCAAGAAAAACGGGTATAAAAATTTATACCCACTTATCTTAGTTGGTTTTGAAGATTTTACTTTATCTATTTTGCATTCTAATGTCAATTATAGCAGTTATAAATATAGTTATCTGTTAAGTTGTTGTTATTTAGCATTTCTATCAGTAATGGAACTGATTGTTAGACTCTCTGCTTCGTGGGAGTGCCCTGTGTAGGTACATAGTTCAATAAATCAAGTTACTAAGAATGATTTGTCAGAATAGAGTTGCCCGGAGGCAATTTTTTTATTTATTAATCTATTTTTATACTATTGTATGACAAGGAACTTTTCAACACTACTTATTTGTTATCACAATCAAATTTGAGGATGATGTGCATTCTCACAGAGATTCTGAACATAGAGTTTTACCTTAAATAGATTTTAATTCTGAAACTGTGAGTTAATTTTAAAACTGTCAGTTGATAAGTAAGGTTCAAATTATGATAAATGTGCCATGCCTCTTGAGTTTCATTCACCTGTACTCATTATGACATCATTGTATCATCTCAAAAATATGATTGAAATTTGCGTTTTGATAATTCAGGTGAAGTTGCATTATCGTAGAACTAATCATTCATCATATCAGTCAAGAAGGAAATCCTCACTAAACATAAATGTATGCCAGATTCTGTTCAGTAAATGTGTTGCCATTAACAATCAAATGTCACAGATTAAACAAAAAGTGGTGAACCAGGTCTTTGAGTCACACAGGCACACTACCCTTGACTCTTGAGTTGAGTCACCACGCCATACTGAAGAGAGTCTTTGACTAGTGTGAGAATTCAACAAGATTTCAGGTGTTAGGTTGTCTTCTTCATTAGTGCAGTTCTAGCTATGTGGTCCCGGGCTTACCTCCATTCTGGTGTTATGAATAGAGCCACAACCGGCATAGGCGGAGTCAAACGTCGTTTTTAGCGCCCAACAATCCTCCTCCAACATTATTACACATAGAGTATCATTATTTCATAATATCTCACCTACTGTTAAATCTTCTTTTAGCTTCAGTGAATTTTGTTTATTCAGTATAACTCACATAGTTACAGAATTTAACAATGGCTCTCGCAGAAGGTGGAAACATGTCTACCTATGGGAAGACTGTTTACAGTCCCCAGGAACAAAGTGCTCAATGGATTGAACAGATTAAGGTTTCATTATGGAATGGTTTAAATTACCCAAATTAGGATTTGAAATTGGTCACCAGAGGATTTTCATACTGGGATTATTTTGTAATATCATAGTTTTCCTTGAATTCTTGGTCTTTTCAATAACTTTTCATGTTATTTCACAGAAGGAGGAGTACACTAAAAAGACACACAAAGTATTGAATGGGGATGACTCTGTTGTGAACACCTACTTCAAAGGTAAAAAACCAGATAAAGGCCCTGACCCATCAAAGAACATCAGCTACTATAATAACTACAAAGAGGTTAGTCCCAACTTTGACCTAACATTTCCACAAATGACATGTAGCCCATAGGTACCTAATAGATTCGAGGAATTTATCAAAAATCCCTCCTGCACAATCTGTCATTGACGGTGATCACTTATGACTTCTCCCAGAGACCCCAGGAGTCACTGTATGAGAGAACATTTAAGGTGGAGAACGACTACTGCCCCAAGCTTCACCGAGATGACAGACAACACAAAGTTGGATTGGATCTTTACTCAGAGGTAGTGTAGCAACATTGAATCACATGTTTTCATCAAGTTTATTACAAATTCTTGGTTCACATTCAAAATTCCGATGGTCTTTATCAATGTTGAGTATCCTGTATATGAAACTGCTGCTAGGACCAGGGGAAGGGGACATGCACTGTACGGAGCAATAGTGTCTATGGGGCTAGAGTTGGTGCTTCTGTTGATACATTAGGCGTGGCTTCTGCTCATGCCAAAGTCCCAGTCATTTCTAAAGAGTTTTATGATCATGGCCCTGAAGTCAGACAGCGATAACATTTTTGTATGTCAGTTTATATGTGAGAATCGGTCTAGCAGTGCAGCAATGGGCATAAAAATGACTTTCTCCATTCTTCAGCATCAAAACTAGAAATATCGTATTCTTACTCATCTCCAACTCATCTAATCATTATTCTAGGTACTTCATGCATAAAAAACCATGTCCTTGAAGCTTCTTAATTCACTGAGAGCATACCTATTTCCTAGTGAGATGAAGCACCTTTTGTTGAAAAGCAACATGTTCAAGGGTATTTGGAATCAGCACGAGAATAATGGCATGTTATTGACACCAGTCTTGTAAATGTAACTAGAATTGCAGTAATCCTATCACATAGTTCACCCATTCCCTACATCCTACCTCTTCTACTTGAGACATAATTCAGTATTGCTCACATATTTCAGTATTGCTCACATAGTATTACTCACATAGTTTAATATTGTTCCCATAGTTTAGTATTGCTCACATAGTATTGCTCACATTATCTTACTCCTGCTTGCCTGAGAAAGTTCAGTATCACCCAGGACAGAGACAAGAAAGTGTTTGTTCGTAGTTCCAGCGTCCATGGCAAGCGGAGCCCCATAGACCCAGTAGTAAAGAGCCACGTCAGAGTGAATGTGATTAGGCAGTTTTACAGGGGAAACGGAAACAGTTGATCAGATCCGTGAGATTCCAAGCTCAAGATATTAGACAGTACTCACTATCTGCTGATTTATTATTGAGCTTTGAAATCTTTTGTTTTTCGAAACTTCTATCTTGTTAATGTGTACCATAGTTACCGTTTGGAACTCATTTATTATCTTGTGTATTAAACTAAGCTATTGCATGTTATCGCATGTATTATTGTCACATGATAATTTGAAATTGTCACAGGCAACTAGCAACGACTCCATACTTTGAAAATTTGCGATGACGTAACAGTAATTATGTGTAATCATTACTACCACCATGGTTTTTGTCTAACATATGATCTTTATTCTAACCAATCATCCCGTGCAGATATCGAATAAAGCTGTCACGACAAGTACCACACAAGAATACGGTAAACGGCCAGCCCTGGAAAGCGTATCTAGGCAACATGCCAAAGTGAACATCATCAACAAGGAGTTTTACCGGTCATCAGGCAATGTTCTTGGACAAAGTTTATAATCATCAGAGTTCATGTTACGTGTTACATGTAACATGTTACATTGTTACATGTTACATTTGATAGCATCTTGCATTACATGTAACGGTCCTACATTTTAGCATTGTGACATTTCCTGTTACGTAGAGGATTGAACATTTAATAGATAGCTTCAATGAATCTGCATGAATGATTCCTGTTAATAGTGAATTATGTTGAGTTTGCATTTTAAAATTACTTCAATCGATATTTGAAATTTCGCCCATCTTAATTTAGACACAGTTTATATTTTGATATGTTGTGCAATGCAGCAATTGGTAAAAGTTAATGTTATGTTTCCTTTAAATTTGCGAATTCACCTCATTTATCATTCTTATAATAATTTACATGCAATGATAAGGGTTTAGTTAGTCGATCATTCATTTTGACCAAATTAAAACCGGGTTTTTTCTGTGTTTCATAGATGAGGATAGGTCGTAATTTGAAGTTCAGTATTTACAGTTCGATTTCCTGCCGGCCTGGACCAAAGTGTGGCTTAAGATTCGGTACTTCACTTGTTACATTTTGAGAGGTTATTTTCTGCCGGTCACAAAATGCAGTGACGGTTTTGTAGGGCGCGCAATTTTGATAAGGAATGCGCGCATGTTTCAGAAAGCAGCACGCACGTTCTTTTTCTCTAGTATCCATGGCAACAAGCAATTTCCATAAACAGTTTCTCGCAATTTCCAAGAGTTTTTTATCAGCGCAACACTATTTTAGTGAAATAGAGTTGCGCTGATGCGTGGTCCATCGAGATCCTTTCCGGAATTCATTATTCAAAATCCAGTGGTATTGAATTCAAAGTCAAGTCATGAGTGTAGATAACAAAGTCAAACAAGCATGTTCTTATGAAATTTGCAGCTTTATAACAGTCGATTTGGACGTGTTGATTATCTAAAATTGAGGACGGCATCGATTTGTGCTGGGTTGATGTTGTAAAAATCTTGTCTTACAGTGCTCGTAGCAATCTTTCGTATCAGGCCGCATGATTGGAATCATTCAATCCAACACAAACCAATTCAATAAGAAGTTGTAACTCATATATAATCTTGAATCATAAATTGCGGTTCAAACTCAATCGTTTCCTCTATATACTACTATATAATCACGAATATATTTGGAAAGTAGGAAACAAAAATTTTCTTCTCATACTCATCATTCATAAGTAATAAACTGCATTTATTGACGTTCTCATATAAACTAGCAAAATGCAGAAAACTTATTTCAATCACTTTTCATCAATAATTAATATTCTCATTTATCATTTCGAACATATCATCATATATATAATATCAAATAAGTTATCTATAACATTTTCATCGATTTCGAATCTCTCGACACAGATTCAAGCATTCTTATTACTCAATTGCAGAACTTTTGCATCATTAGAGGATACGAAAATCATTCAAATAATAATAACTTTGACTTAGAACGTATATTATTAAACAATTTGTCACCCACGATCGGCTTTATAGCTTGATTCATTTGACCTACATAGTTGTAGCAGAGGTAGTACACAATTGTGGGCAATAATATCTTGATAAAACTCGAAAATAAAAGTCTAAACATGAAGATAAAACTCTCGTAAACTTGATTCTAAAAAGAGCAGAAAGTACGCAGTAGTATGTGTGTGTGTCCATGCAAAAAACACACCAGAGGCAACGTCCACACTCCCTATTTATCTGCCATAATAAAATCAGTATAAATAAATCTTCGAGCAAAAATATCAAAATTGGTACTGAAAATCTGATACTAGCCAAAGGCCCGTTCCACAACACACATAGAGACAACAACATCGAACGTTAAATTGCCGTTAAATAAGCGGTAGACTAACGTTGAGTTAACCGTGTACTAACGTAACATCATATCAACGTTATCTCAATAACAATGGTCAACAATTAGTCATTAGATCAGTACAATGTATGTCGAAACTCGATGCAAAAAGGAACAATCAAGTGTTATTAAATCTTGTCCCTCAAAAACCCAGGGATATTCGAAGTTCATCTTTTTCTGTAAGATGGTATTAGCTGGTAGCGCACTGAATTTTCGAGGGACAATCAAATAAATACAGATAATGATCAAGTTTAAGGAAAGATAGGTCACGCTTATCGCGAAAATGCTTTCACAAATCATTTAAATCGTCCAACAGAGCCCTACTTCAAGAAATTTGTTTTCGATTATTTAAGAATATCTATCTTAGTCAACTGAAAGGATGAAACGATCAGTAAATGTGTAAACATATTTTAAAGAAGTGAACTGATCGTGGATTTGAGATAAGATAATATAAGAAAAGGGTCTGAATCACAACAGGTTTTAGAAACATTTTACAGCAAAATATACCATCACAATACATCACAGGAACAATTTTTATCATTACTAAACAATCACAAACATCATCATATATATCAAACAGACTTAATAATATCACAAGGTCCTTTCAACCTAACAGTTTCTATCTAAATTAACTATGTTCGCCATCTAATCTTTTGCATCTTTCGCTATTCACTACTTAGAATCGCATCATTTAATCGTTTATAACGTTAATAATAAATAGCTCTATAATCAAAAATCATATATTGCTATTTCGTATATATAGTTACTAAAACATTGGTCATATATCGAAAAAAAATCAAAAATATATAATAAATAAGAATATACGTTTATTGTCTTAATAAATGAGTCGTAAATACGCAATTTGAGTATCAAACATTGTTAATCATAACGAACATTGCCGCGTGTTGCCATCGTTAACATTTATATTTTATGATGAGTGACTTTGTGTGTCGGTGGGTGGCTACTTGAAACAAACAGAACGACACACAATTGAATCAGGCTACAATGATACTGTCAAGTGCGAAAAAGTCACGTAATTCGACGTTAAATAACGTACACAATCAAAAACACAGTTATATAGTGAGATTAATGCGATACAGTCCGTATATGATTATAGAGCTGGGTCCTTGCTCCTTCCTTTTCTTTTTCAACATTCTTCTCTTTCAACATTTCTTACGCATCTTCCTTTGTACGGAATGGTGTTGGTGTTGGTTTAAGTGTTGGTGTCCGGCTACTGAGTGAATGCAACGTGCCTGTGAGAAATTAGGAATTAGAAAAACTCTCTGACAATCTTCTTACAGCAAACTGACGGATCTCGGAAACCTGATGACGAACAATTCACAGTTTATTGACCACCTTCTTACAGAAAACCGACATTACTCACTGTGCGTGTTTGAAGTCAGACACGAGTTGTGGGGCAGTGAAGTATTCCATGGTAGGGCTTGTCTGCATCTCATGATGATAACCCTGATGTGGTACGTGATAATTAGATAATGAGCAGATAATGAGTGTGAGAGAGAACGAGGAATACCTAGACCACCTAACTAAATCCAAACATAGTCGTCGAGCATGCTCGAACGTTAAATTATGCTATCTTGAAATGCATAAACACAGATTCAGTTGTTCATAGAACACATACCCCGTTGTAAATGGTAGTATAATCCATCATTTCAGGAGGCGCAGGAAGGTAGGCGCCGGCGGCGGCGGCCGCAGCTGCCGCTCGATACCGCACCATTGGGGTTGGCGTCGCTGCGGCTGCCGCCATGACGCCCGCAGCTGCGCCGTAAGCGCCATTCAGCGGAATGGCAGTGGGATAGTAATAGACTAGTCCGGGTGCAGGCATCTGAGAGTTGGGAGCTATTGCGTGGATATCAAAAATAGCGATGCCAATTTCATACGTCCAGAGTGGATTAATTCAACTTCAATCGTGGTCTTTATTCGCTAGGTTTCATCATTGTTACCTGAGGTTGAAGGTACATTCTTGGTTGCACGAGTTGAGGTGTAGCTGCGTTGAACGCAGCAGCATTGGATCCGATAAGTACAGAGTAGGAGGAATGCGTGAGGAAGTAGGAACTCCTCACTGATGTTATCATTTCCTCCTGGCTGCATGGCACAACTTCCACAATACGACTCCCGGTGCTGGGGGAGGGGTTAGGAGGGGAGGAAATCACTGATCTCAGTCATCTTATGACTCAGCTAGTTACGAAGTAGCAGTCATTTGGATCGCATACTGCTATGCTGGCATGCCTGGCATTACAGTTTGCACATACCAGTCAGTGAAGAATTTCTGGTTGCACTCGTTAGAGGATCTGACAGCCTCGTCACTGTTACACATCTGTACATACGCACTTCCAGTACATTTCCTTTTGGGGCTGTAGTGGATGTGTGTCCATATCAGAGACGACTGGTAGTTTGACAGGAAGTTGACAATGTCATTTTCAGTGACGTTCTGTGACAATCCCTTGATGTGTATGCAGTCCCGTGTTGGGGGCGATGCGGGAGGGCTGAAATAATACACCCGATTAGAATTGAGAACTGAGATATGTTAAACTGTCAGGTAGAATAATAGTAGTTTTCCACTTCGTGACACGACGAAAAGAAATTTTCCCACGCGCGCGCAAAAATTTGACGTAGTGAGCGCTGCATCGTAGTGATACAACACAATATTTTTTTCGCGCGTTCCATTCAGTCGCTAAAGCCTGCGATTTTCACACATATTGAGTTATAAGAGATAAGTTTGCGCTGCTCGCAGGACATTCTGCCGACGTGTGTGATAAGTTTCAAGATCAACATTTCGTATCGACCATTGCACGCAAAAACTCAAGGACCTGTGATCATAATATTGAATATTCCACAACTTGAATAACACTATACAGTTTACAGTTATACACATATTTCACGTCACATTCGTATCCATGACTTAAACTTGTGACGATCACGAAATTTATCGTGTGGCTATAGAATTTCCTTGAACTTCAACATTACAATAGTTAATAGTTGGAGGGCAAGGATTAACAAATGTCAAAATCATTGCCACAATTCAATGAGAACAAAAGATGAACTTCACTATGTCCTACAGGTGTACAATGGGCATTGTTTTCCACCAAATGTCATAACAATAGATCATTATAAGGGAGAATGTGACATGGTTCTGACAGTTCTTACCTCTGATCGTGTCAATATTATGTACACACACACACACACATGTGAGCTACACAAATATAGACCCAGAACTCAGGAGCAAACAGATACACACAGACACACAAACAGACACACACACAAGCAGACACACACACAGACACACAGACACATACTCACACACACACAGACACACAGACACATACAGACACACGCACACTCACAGACACACAGACACACATACAATGATAACAGCGTTACACAGAATTGGGTACGTATTATACAAGGAAATGCGCACAGGGATGGAAGTTAATTGAAGGTAATTGAATCGTGAGATTTTAAACCAATAAAATAAGCTATAGCTCGCTGTCCTTATTATTGTGTAACGAATTACGGTGCAATCGATAATTGACAAAACAGGATGTATGATCGACATTCTGAGAATTGATGTTCGAGCACAACTGTGATTGCAACTGTGATTACAACTATTCCCCCTGAGAATAATAATATTCTGACACCACCTGACATAGTACCTGTCACGTACCTGAGTGACAGAGCTGAGAGGGAGTGGTTNTATAGACCCAGAACTCAGGAGCAAACAGATACACACAGACACACAAACAGACACACACAAGGAGACACACACACACACAGACACATACGCACACACACACACACACAAAGACACATACAGACACACGCACACTCACAGACACACAGACACACGAACACTCACAGACACACAGACACACGCACAATACACAGAATTGGGTACGTATTATACAAGGAAATGCGCACAGGGATGGAAGTTGATTGAAGGTAATTGAATCGTGATATTTTAAACCAATAAAATAAGCTATAGCTCGCTTTCCTTATTATTGTGTAACGAATTACGGTGTAATCGATAATTGATAAAACAGGATGTATGGTCGAGATCGACATTCTGAGAATTGATGTTCGAGCACAACTATGATTGCAGCCTGACACCTTTTGATAATACTGACACTGACACCGAATCCACCAATGAGATAATCTGATAACACCTAACTGACAACAGCTACCTGACAACTAGACCCCCTGAGAACAGCTACCTGACTACTGTGTGTGCGGCCTGACAATAAGAATCCCAGACAACTAGACCCCCTGATAACCCTCATATTCTGACACCACCTGACATAGTACCTGACATGTACCTGAGTGACAGAGCTGAGAGGGAGTGGTTGAGAGGTGCGACAGGTGTCACTGACGGTGACAGATATCCCAGACTTGTCAGGCATTGTTGAATCTCCGCTTTGTTACTCCACTGTACCTGTACCTTGCGATCTGGTGTCAGTGCCGTGCCGGCGAGCGATGCCGCGTCCTCTTCACTGCGGGAGAAGGGGGAGATGAGCACAAACAAACAAACAAACAAACAGACAAACGAACAGACAAACAAACGAACGAACGAACGAATAAAAAGACAGATTAACAAACATACAAACGGACAACCAAACGAACAAACGAACAAAAAGAAAAACTAACAACGAACGAACAAACAGAACGAACTAACAAACGAACGAACAAACAGACAGACAGACAAACAAATAAAGAGACAAACATAGAAGCAGAGAAGTTTTTCATGTCCTGCGTATTCATCACTATTGAAAGAAGGTTGTATAAATCATCACCTAAAAGCTAGCATGAACTCATGAATATTGAAACTTTGCATCTATTCGATCTGTGCGCGCTTCCGAAAAAACGCATACGAATCTGTTGACCCATATTCATACATTTGTAATACAAGAAACTTAAAAAAGAAAGAATGTGCTTTTTGAATCTTTCTTATTCGCACATCTTCTGTAACACCAAGGCCAAGGTTAATCGTGATTTGAGAGTATGGTGATTTGAGAGTATGGTGATTTGAGAGTATGGTTAACAAAGTAAACGTGAGTGTATGAACGTGTCTAATGGTTTGAGTACGAGACCAAATCACAGCAGCTTAACCCACAAATTTGAATTATAATGTAACCCATTTGCAGTATCGACAGGAATATTATACACGAAAGATTTGGAAGCTGAATTAGAGAAAAGTATGCCGTCATTGGGAATATGACCAATGTCTCCAACTTCAGAAAGTTCCCTCTACTAAAATGCCAAACATTCTATAAGTTTAATGTGGTACTGTGGTAGTAGTAGGAGTAGTAGTATTGGTAATAATAATGTGATATTACTACACCGCGTCACACCACCTAGATGCTACTATGTGTTGAGTATGTATTGTAGGACTCGTGTAAATATGTGGCACACAAACACACACACACACACACACACACACGCACACACACATTACACAGCCGCACAAACACACACATAATACTCACACACACACGTCACACACAACTCCGATCATGAAATGTCGTTTCCTTGGGAAATTCGTCAGCTTTGTGCGTATGTTTAGGCTTGCTTCCGCGTGTGAATGTTTGTGGGTCAATGTTTGTGTGTCAATGACTGTGTGTCAATGACTGTGGTTCCATCTTGGTAGTTCTAGTGATATCATCACTTTTTCAAGAACCGCATATCAAAACCAGCTGTAACACTTTGTCATAATAACACCGAGTGTAACAGTTACCGCCGTATATCAACGCTTGAACAATTCCTTTGTAAATCGTGACTCCGAAAACTGCGTCTCCTGCCGTGGCACAACACGGAGCAACTGTGAGTCAACGGACACGGCCGCGTGCTGTCTGCATTCTTTCCCTCCATCCCCGTCTAAAAACCAGTGTATTACTACGGTTTCCCACACTTAGACGAGCAGTTATATACCTAGAACAGTTATAGAGGAACCATGCCTTCAACTTTTGTAAAAGGCTGGACAGCCCTGACAATCGACAATTGGAACTTTCACTTACTTTTTTGCGAACCTTAATCAGACGGACACATTATGCTTACTCATTACTGACTGTGATTTAACTGTCATAATAAACAAGATTTATGTGTGTCATTCAGCAGGTTAGTGTTTAAAATCATTGCTTGTGTATATTTTCACAAATATGTGTAACATGTGTGTGTGTGTGTGTGTGTGTGTGTTTGCGTGTGTTTGCGTGTGTCCTGTATAAACATAAAATTCATGCAGTTTACAGGGCAGCGAAAATGCATTGAGCGAGTTGGGCATACATGGTGAGGTCTTCTCTAGTGTTATACCTACTGAATTATTATGTTTAAACTCTGTTAGACGCACTAACGATAAAAACTGTACACTATTTTCATGTTTCCCCGTGAAAAACTGGTTGTTGACAATTGAAATCACCCGTGGTGTTTAGAATAATAGGGTAGACTTGAGTGCTACTGTTTAACACAATGTCACAATATGTTTTGAGATGGCCATCGTAAAAGTGCTGATACTAGGATAACCAATTGGCGGCAATAATACGGACTGTGTCCTATTGTTGCAGCTTATTAAACTGAGTTACATGGCTTGAAAGGGAGCTTGCCCTATTTATATTAATCAGTAAACCACACCCACACACTATGCCACACAAAGCCACACCCTGTTCTATAGCATATACCCAAGTCACGCACACGTCTTCACAACATTTATGCAGTTGGCTTAGCCACACCCACTCACAAAACCTGCCACACCCACCCTGAAATCCGGCTATACCAGACGGTATAAGCACAATTTATACTGTAGCACAATTTATACTGTAAGTGAATCAACAAGATTGTGATAATTTATTTGAAGAGAACTCACTTGTAGAAAAAGAGGAATGCTTCCCCAGTGCAAGTACCGTCTAGGTGTCTGAGTATGAGGACATTCTCCTCATTCGTCTTCTCCTCACCAACCAGTAACACCTGAAACAGAAGGTGTCAATCTTCACACCTCTCTTTCTGACACCTCTCTTACTACTATAACACCCTTTGTACACCAGTCACGACCACTTCCATTGACACTACTTTACAATTTGCAATTGACACTTCTTTCACCACTTACATCTCCTTGCATATAGTAGATAAGAAATCTGAGATCTGAAATCTAACTTCTGAGTGCTCGTCAGTTAGATTGAATCTGTAACACTCAAGAGCCTACAAAGTCTGCTCGTAGTACTAGTAGACATGTAATTAAGGTCGATGTCCATATATTCATTATTCATGTGCGACGGAAACATATCACTAATAATTATTAAATAACACGCCGTGCTAAACCCAGCTTCCTCCTGTTAATACTATGCTACTTGTTCACTTCTTATTCATATTTACTAACATATTTACATCTATGGAGGTCGGGACATAGTTCTTAAACATCGATAAGACCTGCCTGAATAATGATAATTAGCACCTAAAATATGCTACTATGTATGTGTGTGATGTGTGTGGGTGTCGCCGAAACAATCGCAAGTACAGAGTTTGCACTGCTCGCGACACTTTGCGCGACACATGTGTCTGTGCGCGCCTTGGCGCAAGAACTATAGTCGTATACGTGACTGTCTGCACAACACAGCTGGATGAATCACGTGTAAATTTAGTCAATTTCATTTTCGGTATGTCTGACAACCAAGCTGCGCTGTCCATGTGACCAAAAATAAACCTATCACATTCAACTTGCATGCACATGTAAATAGCGAAACCTCAATTTTTGCGAATTCAACTCCGAAAATTATTATTTTTTTGGAATAATAAAACATATAGCTGTTTGCATGTAGGTATTCAGAACTCTTCTTATAAGTAGTTATACGGCATTCATTTACCGGATATTCAGAGAAATATTCAAACAAATTTCCACACACACACACTCACATATACACCAACACTTGTGTGTAGACAGTTTAACATTGTCATATATAACTGTTTATTTCGGCCATTGTCCCTTCACTTATGGCACACCAATATGGCAGAGTCAACAACTCAAAGAATAATAATACCCAAACACTAAACCGTTGTTGAGGGTTTTCTCACATACTTGAGATAGATACTACGGGGTATTAATAATTGACATTGTCTTTGAGTAGAGTATCGATAATACTACCATAATAAGAACTGTTATCGCAGCTTGTCAAAATTCTACAACCTCTCATCTGTCAATAGACACCCGTGTGTATATGAAATTGTCATGAACAAAGTACGCGAGTATACCCCTAGTTTTGACAATGAAATAAACTGATTAAGTCTTCATCCACAGTCCACACACACACACACACACTGTACACACACATTATTATTCGATATCAGTTGTCGATTGTCAGGAAGTATGATAATGATTGACAGT
The DNA here is from genome assembly GCA_946803715.1 of Beroe ovata. Classification (NCBI taxonomy): domain Eukaryota; kingdom Metazoa; phylum Ctenophora; class Nuda; order Beroida; family Beroidae; genus Beroe; species Beroe ovata. The sequence continues at coordinate 266,966 of CAMPET010000016.1, read as the reverse complement.
GGAGGAACACAATATACACACACACACACAC